>QDEB01022091.1:0-17418 GCA_004193795.1 Asbolus verrucosus | reverse complement strand
GTTTAGTTTTCAAACTAAGCATTTACCGAGGAATATAAGATTTTAAAAAAATTAACATTTTTGAATCTTAAAACAACTGTTTTGAATAAAAGCGTTTTAAGAGAGCTGCAAGCAGATAAAATTGATGTTTTAACTCTTTCAAAAAGTTATTGCCCTCTGGCAAATCAGTTGATGAAATTTAGAAAAAGAAAAAATAAATAATGGTGTCATTCAAAAAATGAATTTTTCATTAACATTGAGAACTTTTAGAACTTATGAACTTTAAAATTTGAAATAATTGTTTCCCATAAATTTCAGAGGTTAAAATTGCACTTTTGGGCTCTTTCAAGAAATTGTAGCTCCTTGGCAATCATCGTTTCTTTTCAGTTGTTGAAATTAGAACTGCATTTACGGTTCCAAGCAGAATTTTAAAAAACGAAAGGTTTTTTTTTCCAAATTTTCATAATTTTACAGGAAATCGGACCAGCATTTTAGTCGACAATTTATTATTTGGTGTCAGATGGCCCCGGTAACACTAACATAGTTCCAGTTCGAAACACGGGCAATAAAATATGATTGAGCAATCCAGTATGGCGTCCTGAGGAATTTTCGACTTTATTAACGTCATCCGCCGCCAGATTTTCACAGAATTTTTCGAGCTGTTATGCAACCGCCGTTTAAACAGCGGCGTTCAAGACTAAAATAGTTCTGTCATCTCCGCCGCGGTTTTACTGTTGTTTCGCGTACAGCAGGCGAATAATGCAATATAAAAGACCAATTCCGTGGCTGAAATATTCGGAGTGGAGACATTAAATCGATCGTAAAAGCGTTTAACTCACTTTTATGGCAGTGTCTAGTTTAAATTTTACGACGATCAGATGGTGAATTTTATATCAAACAGAGACAGTTAAATAATTCATTCCGAATGGGAATTATGAGCATTTTGCATTTTAATCGGTTCTCATGGATCGAAGGAAGTTAATTATCGGCGGTAATTGATGGTTCCGACGGTTGGCAATAAAGTGTCGAGGGTTACCACCATTAGACCGAGTAAAAAATCAGAAATCAGCGGTGCATGTGTCAGATGCGAAGGAGTGAAGACAGCGGTCAGTGCCGAGGGCCTCGAACTCGCCGACAAAGATAATATGTAGAGCACATATATTAACATATATTATCCGCCCGGGGCCCCACGTATCTATTGTACGGTTGTGTAAGGCCCACAATCGCCGGGCCGTAAACAAACAGAATGAGTCCGTGCCCAGGGCCTTCCGTCCAACTAGCCTAAGACACAAATAGAGAGCGGATTATACGCGGATTTTTCTTGCGGGGCCGAGGACCTTTCTTTTGCATGTTTATGCACATCCTGTAACCTGCAGTTTCATCATTACGACGAAGGAAACCTTTTACTCAAAAAATACCAAAGTTGCGATCTTCAGTGCTGTAAGGAGCTTTGGCACGAGGCAAAATGGAATAAATTTTTCAAAATTTTTATTCCGGAAAATATGCACTGACGTCAAAGGTAAATGAAATAATATCATAAACTGATTAGTTACAATTCAAGGACGAGCTTAACGTTATTAATAAAAAACAAAACTAGTGACGATGACATTCACTTGATTTCAGATGTCAGGTTTTTTGCTTTGATAATTATTATTATGTAAAGGAGAAGGCACACTTCTTATGGAAAACTGATCATCATTCAGATACATTGATTTTCACACCAGTCGACGCAGTTTGAAACCCTGATCAAACGTTATTATTGCGCCAATCTCGTTGCTCCATTGCGCTTTATATTGAATAAGGTAGACACCAAAATCCAACCCTGACACTTCCAAATATTTTCTCGTCAAACAAGCGTTTGGGATTGCGTCACCTATGTGTATTAATGCGAGATAAAATAAAACTGAGATAAATGTAGGAATGGCGAGTTGTTGCCCAATGACAGTTTTGACAAAGAAATTCGAAATACGAAAACTTATTTTAAGCGGAATTCAGTGGTGTAATTTTTAACTTCCTTGGTAATTGAGAACTTTGTCAAAATTGCCTCAACATTTTCAATTAAAGTGAAATTACACCAATGAGTATACATTATCGAAAAGTTATTAAAATATGAATAATCCAGTGAGTTACACCATTGTTTAACTTTGGAGTCTGAACTTCACAGAATTTGACTTTGTGTCTATTTTAGTGTATCGGTTTTAAGAACTTTAACAACAAAATTGAAAGTATTTATTTTATATTTTGCTATTAAATCTAAACAGGGTTTTTGTTATTGTGTATTGATGAATGTTGCTGAAACATCTTATCAATAAAAAGTTCTTTTGTATTCATTTTTTGATAATTAAAATTAAATCAAACTT
This sequence comes from Asbolus verrucosus, assembly GCA_004193795.1. NCBI lineage: Eukaryota > Metazoa > Arthropoda > Insecta > Coleoptera > Tenebrionidae > Asbolus > Asbolus verrucosus. Next base: position 15,079 of record QDEB01022091.1, on the reverse strand, counting down.
TGGTGCCTTTAGCTTAACTGCTATTGTATAATTTACTTATGCCTTGTTTACTATAAAATTGTAAAAATGGAATCAAATCTGCATGGCCGGATTGATTAATCCAAGTTTTCTCATGGTTATTTAATATTTAATAAGATATTGGCGCAATGATAAAGTTTGATCAGCGTTTCAATCTACGTCGATGGATATAAAAATGAGTTCCCATCATTTTTTCACAAGAAGTGTAGTACCCTCTTTGTGTAGTGACAGCCCGAAATGATGTTCAACACTGGCTTCAAAGGTTGTCGAAGAGATGATGTATACCCCATCCACGATCGAGTTAATGTGAGCCGTGGGGTACCGGTAGCAATTTGGTATTTTTTTGGTTGCGAGTGGATTTTTCTTTCGTTTGCGCATGCGGCTCCGCTCGGCGGCCATAAACTAGCGCGCGTTCCTCCTGAAATGTCAAACACGTCATACACAATTTTATTTTGTTGTCGGGCGAGTTTAAACTGTACACCGACGATACCGGGAGCATGCAGAATTATGGCACTGTGAAAAATGTTTATTTGGTCGATTTTTGATTTATGCAAGCGCGAAAGGAGCGGACGATAAATCAAATATGCAAAATGTGGACGAGGAAAGTCGAAATTTCTGGACGGGCTGAAACAATGGCACTGGTCCAGGTGTTTGAACGGACTAGCCTCGGGCGCGCCATGATTAATAATAATCCTACTGTATGGTATCTCTCAGATCTCGTATACCAACACACACACATCCACTATTTATAAACTAGCGATATTATATGCCCAAAACCAGATCGTTATAGGACCACGAATTAATCAATTCCAATCTCCAATAGCGGAAGTTGATAATTAAACGTAAGAAGCGTATTTATTATTTTAATAGGAGATTTATGGGCCATAAACCTTATTAATAATGCGATATTGCTGATTAGGTGAAGACACAAATCATCACTTGCCCACGAGGCGAATATAATTGACACATTGACTGCATCGGATCATTTTTTACTAGGTTTACAGCCGTCGTGCTTTCGTTTTAAACGGTTTACAAGCCTCTTAAATCACTGCTGCCACCGTACAAAGAAACAATCATACGTGAAATTATTCCCTTTTCTGTTTTGGCTCGGTGCGGTTTCCCCAAGCTCTAAACCGAACGGTACTCCGAGACCTGAATTCCTCCTCCAAGTCCAGAAATTAATCACAAATTTGGACTGCGCTGACACTTTAGATTACTTTTTTGTGTTATAAAAGCTGACATTCTTTCTATTCACATTCATTTAAGTGTGAGGGGCTGCCAGCATAATGCAGTTTCCAAAAATATCAAAATTAATTGTGAATAATTCTCAATTTTTAAATTGAGCATTGCGGAGTCAGGTTAATTTTAACAAAACCAACCTTGCCAACTCCACTTCTATAATTTCAGCTGCGTTCCCTTTCATGATAATCTCTTTATTTCAGTTATTAATTCTATCGATTCTAGTAATTCTGAAGTAATTCGAAGATATTTTTTTAGATAATTTCACTTAATTGCGGTGATTTCAGTAATTTCATAACAATTTGATCAATTACAAGACAGTATCTAGTAATTTTGCCAGTAATACGTAATTTCAAATGAATTCGTTAATTACACTTAATTTGTGCGATATAATTTTAAAAAATTTTGTGATTTGATGCAAATTCCAAAATATTTGGTCCCGACAATATCGAAAATTTAAAAGATTTTTGCTATTTACCTGTTAATGAAAACAATTTTATCAATTCCCTACAATATTGATAATGTTAAATTTCATAATTTGACAATCACAATCCCAAAATAATTTTAGTTATTTCGAAATAAATCCATACTATGTGCAAGGTCAATGGCTTCTTTATCTTTTAAATAATGTCCCCCTTTTCAGATGACTTCGTTTATTTGTTACTTCTCTGTACAATTTATAATAATTCAATTAATTTTAGATACCTTTAAGATAGTTTCGAGTAGGTAGATAGAGCATAATTTCTGAAATATATACATAATTTTCAAAATGATTTTTGTGTTATTCTAAAATTCGTAAATAACATCACTATACTTATTTATCAGATTCTCAACAGTTCAGCAAAATTCTATGCTAATTTCAACTTTTTTCTAATAATTTTTGTGAATTTTATAATTTCCAAATAATTTTGCTGGTTCCTAATTTTAAGAAAATTCATTAATTTTAAATAAACGTGTGCTTAATAAATCTATATTATATAAAATTTATAAATATGTAAAAACTATTTCAACAATTATCCAAGAATAGTTAATTATACACCGAAGTCAGCTACTTAAAGTAAGACAATTCCAAAGTTTTAGTTTATTTTTAAATTCACTTAATTTCCCTTTCACGTAACTTTTTTCACCATAATTTACTAATTTCAAATAATGTCATATAATTCTGTGTAAAATTGTGCAAAGATAATAACTTTGTAACTGCTTTAATTTATATTGTTCCAGACTTATACCTCTAATTACAGATAATTATGGCATTATTTACACAATTCGAGGTAATTTTCTTACTTTTTTAAAAAAATTTCAAAATTCTACTGATCTTATATTCATTTTCTAAACTGGAAAATTATTCAAGAATTTCAGCACAAATTTTGATAACTTAATTATTCACATCTGATTTAATCAATTTAAATTTAATATGATGTTTTGTCAAAATTGTAGTTATTTCAAAATTAACTAAATAATTTGCTGTAAATTTGACAAGAGTTTCAGTTTCAGTTTCGGGAAAATTTCTCCAATTTCCAATAATTTAATTTCTGTTCAAAGAGTACATGATAACTACAGATAGCAATTCAAATGATTTCACAATAATTTCAGTAATTTGAAATAATTTTAATAACTGTATCAATTTCAAGAATTTTGAATTAATTATATCAAATCTGTAGAACTCATTAATTATAAAAATTGTATCACTTCAATTTTGCTAATTCAATTATAATTGTAACGTAATTTAATCAATTTCAAGAAAATTTTCATAATTCCGTTACGTTAATTTAGGTAATTTTTTCTAATCCCACACAATTCCATTAAGACAAAGGTAATTCTAATAAATTTAGTGTGTAATTTATCAAAATTTAAACAACTTTAAATAATTTTCAAATTAATGGGAAATTCCCAATTAACGAAGTTAATTCAATATTTGTGGCACGTGATGTGAAAATACTGTGAATGATCCGTCGAATAACCACTTGATGTAATCTGACCTAACCTGAGAGTGAATAATAGCCAAGCTACACCAGGTGCCTCTCTTATTTGGACTGTCATATTTTTTCTTTTAATAAGAGCAATTGGGTTAATTCAAATGAATTTTTAAGCAGGACACCTTGTATATTTTTACATTAATTATTATCATTATTAATGCGTTTTGTCACAAATATCGACACGTTGATGTTGCACAATTAACAATGTTTTCAAAAAAGCGGTTACAGGTGGGAAACGAAAACGTTTGAAAATCTCTCGTTTTGAAAACCTCTGGGAATCGATCCGGGTGGAATGCGCTTCCTGAATGTCTTCAATTGGAATTATATCGCAAGTACATCGACAAAAACGTGTTTTCTGTTTCTAATGTCGTTGCCCACACTGTAATACAACACTGGCTACTAGACTATTTTAATGATACGCCCACCAGATCGAACTCTTGTATTGTGCCATTAAATTATTGTATTTATCATCACAAGCCCACGTCCGGCGACTCGAAGATCGAAGCTTAACTAACTGAAATTTCGCCATTGAAAAAAGCTAACGAGTTATTACGAGAAAAAAATGCAGAGTCGACTTTTGTCGCATAGGCCGAGTCGGCTAATTTGGGTCAAATTCGTTAATTGATAGTGAATTGTTTCGCGGTTGAGGTTGGACCGCCGAAAGTCGCCGCAGCGGCCACAATAGATCATTAATTGTCGTATTGTGATTTGGAAAGTTAGGCGTGGCGCGTTATGATTTACTAAGGTCAGAACTGGATGTATATCATTAAAATTAGGTGCATTCAGTCGATAACACCCGAGTATATAAAGCAGAGCAATAATTTCCAACGTTAAAATTGTTGGTGGCGATAGGGTACTAGGCAAACATGAACCAGTGGCAGTATTGAATATATATGAAATTACGAAATTCCAATTGTGCTGCTTTTGATGAAATGTCCAATATCCCTTTATGCAATTTATGCACGAGAAGACGAAAGTGTCCTCCGGCCGTGTCTACGCTACTGTTAGAGCGGATGAAAATATCGTAGCAAGTTTTCTGAAGACGTCAAACATCCACCTGTATACATTATATGCAAAAAATAGGTTGCTTTTATACTGCAGATGAGTTTTTATATTATGCAGGTTGTCCTACCGATAATCCCATTTTAATTATGAAGAAATTTAAATAGACTTTATTTACCAAATGTTTGACAATGAATTCGTTTTTTCGGTTTTCGAAAAAATGTACATTTTAACCTGTAAATTTGGAATGTACAGCTTAAACTAAATGCCTTTAACAACTTTCTCTTATCAGTTTTGCTGCACATTGACAAGCATGCGTTTTCAATTGTTACATCCATAATGTTGCTTTAAAGATTTTAAAATTTAAAAATTTTTAAGGTTGAGGTTCGATAAATTGTATTTTATTGCGAATCGAAATCGAACTCAAAGAAATGCAGATTTTTTAATTCTTTGTTCATTTGAAGAAAATTCGTTAATTCGAAATAATTACGTATAAGTTTGCCTGTATAGAATTTATAATTATTTTAATTATTCTAAATAATTTCAGAGGTTTTAGCAGCTGTGCAACTTGACATATTTACACTATCAATTTCGAAATAAAACCTAAATTGATTTTAATTAATTTTTTCATTCATTTAATTTCTCCCTGATGTAACATTTTTCAGCATAATTTACTAATTTCAAACAATATCCTGCAATTCTGTATAAAATTAATTACTTTATAACTGAATTATTTCATATTCTTCATTCATCCAGAGTAACATCTCTAATTTCAGATAAGTATGACATTATTTATACAATTTGAAGTAATTTTCTCACTTTCGGTGTAACTGAAGCAATTGATTTTTGCTGGAGTTCACCATTTCACCCATTTCGAAATGAACCACCACAAATTAAAACAATTTTTGAAGTTCTGCCGATTCTGTATTAATCTTACAAAATTCGGAACTGCGAAACAAATTTCAGATTTCAATAAGTCTGATTTAATCAATTTCGATTTGACAGTATATTTATTAATATTGTTGTAGTTATTTTACAACAGTTTTATAATTTGCTGTAAATTTCAGAACTAAGTAAGTTTCACGAAAAGTTCTCCAATTTGCACAGTAATTCCACAGTAATTCCAGTAATTCCAAACAACTATTACATAATTCCAAAAATCTTGAGAATTCCAAGAGTTTTACATTCATTGCACCAAATTTGAAATTCTAACGTAATTTAATCAATTTCAAAAAAAGTTATGTCAATTCAGAATTATTTTATTAATTTCATGTAACGTCACAATTTTTTTAGTTAATTTGTGTTTTAAGGTTGAGGTACTGCAAATTATGTTTTATAATTATATACTGCGAATATAGAATTGAAAGAAATGCAGAATTCTTTGTATTTTTTTTTAATTTATCAATAAAATATTAATAAATTGTAATAAAAATGAGAATAATAAATTACATGGAATTCAAAAGAAAAAGGTTATTTGACTATTTACAATAATCGTGTAAATTTTTCCAAACACTATCAGCTATTGTAATAAACAGTGCAAAATATATCAAGGTCAGAACGCTTTCACGGGCGAATGGTGTATGGTTAATAGTAGCGCTATGAGAGTTGTTTTAAATTGTTTATATTGTAATCGTAATGCTTTTATTATACTTCTATTATTAAATTTGTTTTCAATTGACCAAGTTTCTTTAATATGTTAATTTATTAAAGTATTACAGAGAAGTGGTCCTGCCACACACCCAACGGCACGGCAACCATGCCGGAGGTTTTACCGTTACCAATATTATTCACATGATAATGATTACATTACTAAGAAAGGATAAACTTCCGAATTACAAGTAACAATATCACCTTTTTGCATATGGATAAATATATCTTCGTTAAGTTCTACTTTCTTTAAGTTAGTTATTAGTGTTGTGGGAATCGAACCAGTGGAAGAAATAATCATAATCATGACAATATTGAAATTCGCTCAGCATTAAAACTGAAGTTAATTCCTGCAAGTTCCAGGTATTTTGAAATTTTGATGTCGTAAGTTTTTTGGACATTATTCAAATTTTGGATAGCAATATCGATGATGAAATATAACTTCTCATTTTTGTTTATTATGTCAAGCCTATTATCAGTTAGTCGATTATGTGTTAGAATTGTACGAGGTCAATAGTATAGTAATTAGTAGTATTGTAATTGTCATTTTGAAATACACTGTCGAGTGTGAACGTGTAATATGGCGTACATGTTTCGAGTAAGTTATATTTAATTGCTTAATTAATATGTATAATTTTATCCACAGAGTCATGTTTATATTGGTAATCTTAGCCCGCTAAGACTGTACACGCTGATGTACAGGGTAGTTATACTGTGATCTTTTATGATAAACTTTTTGTAGTTCATTATGTTAATTACTTCATTACTTGGTCCCTAGATATATATTTGTTTTCGTGAGCCATGCAAAGGATTCTTGCTGGTCTACATGTTGTTCCTCTAATTCACAGAAAAATTGACCTTGCAGTGTTTTTTCTTTAATTAAGGTTATGATTGTCCCCAATAATTTCAAAGGTTAAATTACTGTTTATATTTAGAGGCATGTAAGTAACTTGTATGTTTGTGAAAATATTTGCGTAAATCTGTGATTCGGATGTTGAATAAAGTTCTTAAATTCAAGAAGCCACTGCCACCTTGTCTCTTGCAGGGAACATTTTTCTGTTGCAGATTCAGAGTGTGTTAACAAATGTTGTTGTTATTATCGGTCGCTTTTCTCTTATCGTCGTTGCCGAAACGATGAACTCTCCTGTATCGATTGTCGCCCCGGAAAAAACAAAGTCACGTCATGAGCGTCCCTCGGACGATGAAATATGGAGGGTGTGCGCGTCCCCCGTGCAATCGGACAGCGACAGGTGTCGTATATTATGCAAATACGCGGGCACCGTCTTATTATCAGGTTAAATATTTAAATCGTAAGTAGCACCTTTCATTGACGAGTTATTGATGAGGCGGTGCGGCGTTTTGCGCCTCGGGTCCGGGAGACCCGCGTAAATCTGCCTGCCGCATGTGTGCCGGCCGCAGGTTGACCGCGATTTATACGCTCTCGATAATTCAACTTTAAATATCGCAGAAGAAGGCGTTCAACACCTTCACCGACGGCCGTTATAATTGGCGTGGCGAAAATTAATAAGTGTTTCGACGATTGCCCTGTCAGAAAACTCATTTTTGCGACGGACGCCGCTGGTGGAGAGCTTTAGCGAACGCCGGGCGAAATGGTAATCAGCCGAGTTCCTGAAATTGATGTATTGTTATTTACGTTAAACCTACTCCGTGCGAAGAATGACAAACATGTACGGAGTTTATGCCAGGCGATTATTTATCTAATTCGCTGCTTTTCTTTGAACAGCTCAATAGGCTGGGCATGACTTCGGCGCTTTTACCGTTTTAATAGTTTTCGGTGTTAATTTTTCAATTTTAACATGATAAATTGTGCGAGGTTCGATAATTTATTGGAGGCGAATGCTAAATAAAACTCGACCCAAAAATAAAAAGAAAAAACTGGGAGTAAAAAAATTGTTCATACTTTTAACTTTCTCCAGAACGTACCAAATTTGCAAAAAACACAAAAATTTTAATCACTTTATTGTTTGACGAAATTGTGAAACAAAAAATAATTCTTTAAATGATCACTCTCCACGTATAATATTACTAAAATCATATGAGAAGAAAAAAGAATGACAATGGATTTTGAAAAAAAAAAACGTCAAAAAAGAAATGACTGAACTGGAAGAAGCTATTTTCGATCAAGAGATCAAGAGACTAATGATAAGGAACTTTAAAATCGTAACTACAAAAAAAGAAATTCTACGAAAAAAGGGTGACTGATTTCAAGGCATTTTATAGGTCACACTGTAAGTTTACATTAAGAAAGTAATGAACTGTACGGAAACGTAATTTCCTGAAGGCCGTATGACATTATGATAGATTCAGAACTAAATATATATCTAATAATCTCCAAAAAATCAACATCGTTGGAAGTTCTTCTTTGAAACATAGATTTTACACGACATTTCCACGGTAATTGGTTCTTTTTACTTAAAAATAGTAAACAAAAATTTTATCATGACAACACTGAGTGATTCAAGTTAGGTGCTTTAAACGTTTGCCATATAAACTATATAATATTAAATAAAAAAATGCGTTTTTGAAGTACGAGGGAAGTGATTGCAATTTTTTTACTTTAGCAGATATTTTAATTTTTTTTTCAAAATTTGATTCACTTTTATAAGAACCGGTTACTGAAAAATTTGTTCGTTTCAAAAACTAATAAAGGAATTTTTCAACAAAATAATCTTACAAAACGACGATCTGGAAAAATAAATATTTTGATGCTTTTCATTATGTTATAGCTCTGTATTTCGCCAAAAAATGTATAATGCCAAAAATAGTTGGCAGGTATTTGAAAAATTATTTTTATTAGTTTTTAAATTATAAATTCTGCCACAATTATCGTGTTTGAAAGCCTTGAAACCATCCATAATATTATTTTTTCAATAAATCCTTGAAAATATTAATTAATATTTAGCAAAAATTAAATCGGATCCGTCAATTAGTGAAATTTATGAAAATCGTAAAACATCAGTTTTTTAAGATATAAAAGTGCTATTTCTGTTTAAATTATTTTTTAAACACAAAAAATAGCCTTAATGAAGTGAAGTTTAGTGGTCTAGTTTGCAAATCTATCAGATTTGAATATTTTTCGCTTTATTGTGCGAATAAGAAAAGACTGCAACTTTAATATTCTTTTCTTCTCTGGAAAGGAAAATACATATAATATATATAAAATGCCACTGGCAGGAGAAAGCAGTGTGATCTTGAAACTTTGTATCAAAACTATTATTAATGTCACTGGTACCGTATATAACGAAATTAGATTAGTTAAAGATTTTTTTCCAAGGTATATGATTTTGTTATAAACACTCTCAATCAACAAAATTAATTGTAATGTTAGCACAAACGTTTCAAGGTCACGCCGCTCTCACGCCGAATAGCATTTTCGTCTCCATATAATCGAGTAGCTAGTTAAGTTTTGAAAATTGCTTATATTGTAATTATATTTTAAATAAAATAAATTTCTTTATTTTGTTTTGTGTACAAATATGAATGCTGAATAAAAACAATCACTCCAAAATTCCATAGTGTTCAAAGAGATTATGGCTTCCAATATTTGGGCACAAGTTTTCCCAAAATATATTTTTTTATAGAAATGTTGTGGTTAGCATGTTTTAGAGTCCCAGTTCCATAAATAATTATGTTAAGGCTTATCTCAAGAAGTCTCAAGCTAAAATTCCAAAAATTTCTATTGTTACTAATACGTGTAGAATGCAGATTCTAAATTTGATTCTGATCTTAATATGAGAAACATAATATTGTAATTGAAATAAACAAACTGAAACTAGTCATTAAAAGTAAATTTGAATAATAAAAATATTTTCTTCAAATAATTAATAATAAAAAAGTCTGTTACCTGAAATAGCGTATTGTAAATATAACGTTTAAAAATACCAAAAGATGATCGTTTTATTAGTGGATATATTTTAGATTTTGTATTTAGAACCAAAAGAAGCAAACAGAGTTTACAGTACGTTAGAAAAAAATTTAAAACACCTTGATCGCAGATACATGAAAATTTTTGTGTTTTTTCAATTAGTTCAATTTCATTGTTGCTGTACACATTACAGACTTACGATTAGTCGATTATTGATTACTAAAACTTTTGTTTATTCGGTAAATAAAGTACAATATACAGTATAATGGACAGATCGACATATCTGGGTTATCTCGCCCTTAATCGATTTTATTGGTGAACAATTACCCACATTACATCATTTTCGCAGGTTAGGTCATAAATTTCTATAAACAATTTATAAATCAAAATAATATCAACATTAATTTTCTGTTCTTTTTTGTGACGAAATCACTCCTCAAGTCCGATAAATCTTTCGCAACAGATTAGATTCTAAACTGAGGGTCCGCGTGAACACTTTCCAAACCGACTTTTTTCAATTTCTATTAATTAACATCGATGTAGATAGCAGAAGTTCCATTGTTGTAAAAACGACCGGGACACACCGACCAATCTAGATAATTACATTTTTATCGATTCTGAATTAGAGGTTATGGACGAGTGCATAATTTATTTAAATTTATAGTGCCGATATTTCTTAATAACGATCATTTGGAAGCACCCATTGTGGAATTATGATATAGAGACAAGGTTAGAATTTTTATAAGGTGCAATAACTGGAAAGCGAAACGTTGCAACATAAACGAAACAATCGCCGCTAATTTCAGCAACAAATGTGGAAACTTCGCATGGACTCATCGCAAAAGAGGGATTTGTTCGCATAAATCGTTTTCTAATTGTGCCATTAGCTCGATGCCCATCGAGGCATTCGAAAAATGCCCATCACAATACGAATGTAATTGCGATGAATGGTAGAAATTTGGTGGCCCCGGAACGCGTCTCGGCCCGGACTTTTTCCCATTCCGCTATTCGACTTTGATTATTAATAATATTGACTTTGATCGATGGATCCGTCCGGCGTACCACTTTTACATTCCAGCGGATCGACAATGGCCGGATGAACCCGGCCGGTGCAAACTCCCCGCGATGGTGACTATTGTAATCGACGAGAGCGATTAGCGCGAGAAAAAATCCTCTACACCCGCTCTTCGGGACGTCATAATAGAGCTGTAGCGAGCTTTTCCAGACGCCATGTTGCATTATGGCGCCGTCGGGAGCGTGAAAAGTCGATATCACCGTTGCTAGGCTAGGGGTGCGAAGACCTGCCCCCGAGCTAACTCGCGCATGTATACACGCACTATAACTTACCTGATACACATGCAACCCCGAACGAGAGGAGCTTTCGGAAATTTCTCTCACCTGAAACACCCTCACGAACACGTCAGTGCCTCGGGGGTGAAAGCTATTTATAGACTGTTGCTTTCAACGTGTACACAAGTTCGAGCCGGGTTCGGTTTTACTTTAATTCGAGAGGGCAGGACCGGACTCTAATGGAAATTGGACGGTGATGGACGCCCCAAGAACGGCCGATTAGGTGATTAAAAACGATTAAATTCATTGATTTTCCGCCGGCTCTCCGAGGGGATGTTAATTTAATCAGACAAAACAATGTAGTATTCGCGGCGAAAGCACGAACGCTAAAAATTCGCTCAAAGATAAATGTTTATGGCCTCAGCGTTGTTGTTTGCTGTTATTTAACATATAATTGAATTCTGTTTGTTCGCCTTCATTTATTCAACGTATGTCGTGGACAGGTGGATGTAAATAAAATTCAGTCGCTTGTAAGCTACGAGAACGGTTTATTCTATCGATCTCGACGGTAGAAGGAGAGGTTTAGGACTTTCTTATCAAATGTTACCGATTGTTGGGTGCTTCTGAAGTGAGCCGTAAAATTTTTAATTCTTTGTCTCGAATTTGAGGACTGTCAGGAAAAGCGATGACCTTGAGAGGTTGACAAAAGTTTTCCAATACATCGGCGCTTCTGTTGACCTTGATGTTGTGAAGTTTAAATTTAAAACATGTGTAGTCTCTTCGAAAACAACTAAAAAATCAGAATTTCTTCTTTTTTGTAAAATTAGGAAAGAACAATGACAATTATGAGTTCTTTATTTTAATCGTTAACCTTCAAGTTAAGTCATAATCTAAAAGACTTAATTGTATTATTTACGTAATTTTTTGTAAATTATAAACAGAAGCCTAGAAAAATTTGAATTTGTTTGAATTAATATCAAAGAATATGAAATGTGAATTTCTTTAAATTAAAAAAATCGATTTTGACAATACTTTTTTCTTTTGCTGACACTGGAAATCATACTCATAATGTACGTACAAAGTAAGACAATTTCGTAGATAACGAAAATTTTATTTACCTACAGTTTGAAGTTTCCATCAGAATGCAGATGTTTCATTTTCTTTAGAATCGAAGTTGAAAAAGTAAGAGTTTTAAATTTACAATTTATTTTTTGGATTAAATGGCCCACAGTATTAATTTTCATTCGGTTTTAGTAAAAGAACTAATTTCAGAACCGTGATGCCTAATTTGACGTAAATCAACATTTTTTTGACAAAGATGAATATTTTTTCAAACTTTTTCTTTGATTTTATTTAAATTTTTTGTTTTTTTTTTTCTTGAAATTTGTTGAAACAAAATCTAAAAAAAATTATTGTTACTTTGAAAGCTCATTTGATAGAGAAAAAACAAATCGAAAAATATTTTCTTACTATTCATAAAGATATTAAAGCTTTTTTATCTTCTAATGAGGTTCTTTCATAAAATTTTTAATTTAATTATTATGTAGTCCAAAAATCACTTCTAAAATCTATCTAATTATTTTAAGAAAGAAGCAATTTCAATAAAAAGAATTTTAAAGGGACTTGATAAAACTGTCGTTAAAGAACTAAAAATTTTCAACAAAAATATCAAAAAGCTTTAGAAAAAAGTAAATAAACTGGCAATAACAAAAACTCTTTATTTTTATATGCTCTTTAGTAATGTTAGTTTGAATCTTGAATTTAAAATTTTGACGTTTAAAAAACCAATTTTGAAGAAGACGAAAGAACCAAAATTTCAATATAAAAGTGAACTAAAGTAAATTTAAGTAAAGTAAATTTAAAGTTAGAATTTCAAAATGGTATATCAGGTTTGTTTTTCCTTGCCTTTTATCTTTCATTTTTTGTGGAAATGGGTTGTTAGTGAGTTATTAAAGCAAATTACTGCAACTTGTTTTTAGTATCGGTTTAGTCAAAAATGACAGGAATTTTATTTTGATTTTTTAATGTTTTAGATAGAATTCTTATTTTTTTACAATTTGGGAGAAAAAAGTAAGCCGAAACGTAAGTTCAATATTTTTCGACAAAATATTTGGTTAGTTGTTCCACAAGACACGATAATTTTGTAAATTCACAGCTCCATACCACCCTTTTTCCCTTCTTTATGCATTTTATTAACTTTTTAAAAAACTCAAATTTAATTTAATTTTTTTTTTCTTATGTTTCTTTCATGTTACTTTTAAATTATTTTCATCAAGTGAAATGCATTCGAGGTTTATTAATGTCGTCGTTCAGGTGTTGTAAACACATGAAAGAGAAATTTCGCAAGACAGACAACTAAACCAAGGAGAATTAGCAGAGAGAGCTTTAAAAGAAAAATGAAAATTACAACTGCAAAGATTAATTGTTACAAATGCAAGAGGTCGTGAGCACCAAACTGAATGAAATGGATCACTTATTTTTATTAATTTATTTTAATGAGATTTTTTTTCGACTTTTCATGTAAAGTATGCAGTAATTTGCGATGTCGGGAGGCGGCAAGTCCCGCTGTGCAAATAATCCGTGAAAAAATCCTGGAAAAATGTTTGTGTCTTTGTGCGCGGTAATCCCGGAGCCTGTCAGTCTAAGCCTTTGAGGCGCCAGGGTCCCTTAAAAGCCACTCATTACGTCTAGAAAGCACTCGTAGGTATTTATTAAAGTATTGTGGTCGTTCGACAAGTGTTTACCACTTGGACCACTGCGTAACAATAGGAAATAAAAGCGTATTATGGTCGAAAGGCTCCAACCAGCGCGTGTGCTCGAATAATTCGAAATAGTTTTGCTCAATTAACAAGCGCGTTTTACAAATAATGGCACAATAGGACAATAAAAAGTGGGGGAGGTGGGAGCAAGAGCATGTTTAGCAACTTGCCGAACAAAAGACCGTACTTGCGTAATAATCGCAACATATTATAAAATTAATTAGCGGAATATTACAGGCCATTGTTCCGAGCGCTACTTGACGAAAATGCAAATGCGGCGATGGGGTAACTTTTTTTCGTTTTGTGTGTGTGTGTGTGTGTGTACCATATGGTGCTATAATTTGTTGGATTAGCTGGTTATAATTGGTCCAAAATTAGATTTCAGCGGACGAGCGAGCAGATAAACAGAGCATGCAAGAAGAACAGGTCCGAGTATGACTTGCAACACGCGGTTCGGTCCATTATGAGTTAACTCATTAGTTGTTTCGTTAACAAGTTAACAAGATGGCAGCGTTATCACGATCGATCTGAGATGATATTGCGGCGATCCACGCACCACAGGTAGAACCAACACAACACGGCCTCCCGGTCCCGTTCCAAGACGAAAATTATAGTCATAGAGGAGGCTCGGCTCTGTTGTTAACTTTTTGTTACTCATACATGTACTTAGTCTGCCTTTTTATTAACGGAAATGCACCTACACTGCCGTCGAACGAATAAAAACCCGCCGCGATAATTGCCGAGCGATATGGGAAGAAGACTTCTCCTGCTGGGCGTCCTTCGAGACGGAAAAAACCGCCGGTAAAAATGCCAAAAGTGCGACCGAGTTAGTAAATATGCGACTGACAGCATATGTTAACTGAACCGGCGATTCTACCGAACGCGAATAATTCAAAGACAAAAACCTGAATTGCTGCGTCCGATGGCGGGTGCCACCGAAGTCGTCTGCACCTCCGGACGCCACCCTGAAACCGACTGGGAACACACAACAATGGGCTGAGGTACAGTAAAAAGGCCGTTAACTCGACATCGTTATGATTAATTGGCCAGAAACGCAGCATGCTAATTAAGACACTTCTTCGTACCGCGTTTTGTACAAATGGACGCATAGAACCGTAACCGCTGCCTGGTGCAGTTTCCCAAATCGTAAAAATATGTTAATGTATTTACGCAGAAACGATTTTGAAAATTTTAACAAAAACTCCTAGAAATTTTTGTAAATTTCATTCACAAGTTATGTAATTATAAAGATTTTGACTCGA
>QDEB01022047.1:0-11453 GCA_004193795.1 Asbolus verrucosus | reverse complement strand
AAACTGTCATATTTTAAAGCGACACACTTAATGGTGCGGAAAATAGCAAAATCTGGGCCATCCTTTTCGCCATTTGCCCGTTCAATTATCATAAAGAGATAAAGAGTGCAAATAACGAAAACAAATAATTTTAAAAATTGAATTTACAGTTCCTGCAAGAATGACGCGAAGCAACAGGTGACTTCTGAAATATCAAAGATTTCTCTAGCGTTCCAAGAAAATCAGAGTAATTGGTTAATTACCCGAAAATTAAAGCTACAACGCAATTAATTACAAATAATGACAATTTTTCGACTAATGGAAGAACGTACATTTGTCAGCGCTCTCTATGAAAAGTTGAGTGATTGGCAAAGGCGTCTTGGTGCCGAGACCAGCCCACGACGGGCGTAACGCCACACATCAAGACCATGCCAGAACATCCTCCGGAGTCAGTGGAGCATGTAGATCTTGGAAAACTGTCTCATGTCTAAATAACCACATATGTTGAACCATGTTCGCTTAAATTACCATGTTATCAACTGAAGCATTTAACTATCCGGCTCGTTTAAACATTTATAATGTAGGTACCGGAATAAGTCATAATATTTACCCAATTTACAAACGCAATAAAACGTCATCGACAATTATCCGACAATTCAATTGCCGGACAGCGAAATTTGCTGGCAATTTGCCACATCGGCTCAACGAGAGTGTTGAAAAATCGCTCACTCCATTTTCTAAATTAATTTAGAATTGTACACCTCCCGCCATCAGGTGCGGAAATGAGCAAGCCGAATTAGAGAAAATTAACAAAGAGGGAGGAATGCCATCGACAGTTTTCGGGGGGGCGGCGAAAAGAAGAGCATTACTGTTGTTGTTAACAACAAACTGTAACGCTCCATAAAGTGGGAATGAGGATTCTTTTGTCTGAGCGGACCGAAAGTTGGGAAGTTGCACATGAAGGAAGTTCACTTGGAATAATTTAAGAGCGTCACATCTTTATTAAAACGTCAACCTCAAACGCCGCACTAAATTAAGCGAATGCAAGTAATCATTCATTAGTTTTATGATTTAGTGGTATGTTGTTGGTACCACGTGTGTGTTGACGGGGTGAGTGATAGTGCCGTTGGCTCGTTTACATAATTTGCGCCAATCAGCGAAGCTCTCTGTCTTGATGTGAACCTCTATTTATCTTGTCTTTTCGCTGCAGTTAAATGCCACATCTGTATCTGTCAGAGAGGGCCCGCCATCCGGCTATATTTATAATTGAAACTGCTCGAGTAGGGCCACTCGATCTAAATTCGATATCGATATCGAAAGTTATCGACATCATCGATGATCAAATTTATCGAATATTGACGATTTTTAGACAATTTCAAGTCAATCCAACCATAAGCATGGTTTTATCGATTTCCAATGTAAAAAAATAAATCTATGATCATCATCGATATTTTGACAAAAATCAGTTATTGACTTAGATAAATCGACAATTACCGATTTCGGTAATGTCCATATATCGAAATACCGGTCCTTACAGGTCCTTCTTTGGAGCACTTGGTGTCGTCTCGTTGAAAAACTTCCCTCCAAACGAAGGACGCAGCTCTGTGCGTTTTTTCCTCGCAAGTGTTGCACATGCAGACACCGACAATGAGGTTTCGTTTGCCGAATTTGTTTTTTGCACCGCTTTGGCTCTTCAGTGGACACGTGCATGTCCGGAATTGCCGCTTTGCCGCTGAATATAAAAGTTTCGGAACGCCCACTGTCGGTCGTTTAGATTACCAACAAAATCTGTCAACAAGTGTTTTTAGATGAATTGAATATCTCACAAAACCAGTAACATGTAGCATACTTGTTTTCGGTGGAACATCAAAGACCGCACGTCGTCAGCTCGATTTTTTCCAACTTTTCACCCAGTCCCAGCTCGATCTTATTTCGGAACGTGTAAGAAATAATTACGATAATAATAAGTATTTATTATTTTTACACAAGAAAGTCCTTGCAGTTTTTTCGCTTTCGAAGCTGCTGGTTCAAATCGCCCTTGTGCTAACTGCATGTGGATAAACAAAAACTTGACTGCATAATTACCAACAATGCCAAAATAATATATGTGGTATGCGGGTACGCCGACATAAATTGCAATATTACTGCCCTCACTCCATTCATTAGAAGGAAGGTGTTCAAGCTTTGCCACGTGCGGGGCCCGGTGTTATCTATTTTTTTATATTTCTGCACAATTATATTTTACTGACATCTGCAAACGCTGCCTTAAGAGTCGGTTTTGCTGTTTTAAATCATAGAATTGGAACTGGAAAATTATGAAAGTTTTTGCATAAATGTTTGATGTTTTTATGAACAAAATATTCTCTGTAAGTTGCTAATATGGTACAGACTTGGATCCTTTAACTTTAAAAGTGTTTCAAAATTTCATAAATTTTTACAAGATTTCATGAAATAATAATATTGAATAAAATGTCAAAAAAGTTTAATTATTAACTGTAAATAAATAAATAAAAGTGAAAAAAAGTTCATATACTTCTCCCCTCTTACAATTTTGAGAAACGAAAGAATATTTAAGAACTTGTCAAAAGATTAGAGATCAGTTCTCTTAGTAATAGATTGTTCAATAAATATTAGACGGTTTTTTAGAATTTTATACAATTTGTAATCTCACCAAATTGTAATTTTGTAATTACATACACTTCGATAAAATTGCAATCTATTTTATAAAATTCCGTACAATTTGATACATGTGAACCTACGGTTTTTTAGGTGATTTCTCGGCTATAAGTTAAATTTTCTGAAAAACAAGTTATACGTAAAGAAAACTTGAAATCGTCTTACCGGCGGGATCAATCATAAGAAATCCCCGAAAAGCGGAAAATTCCATTAAAAGAAAGCTCGAACATTGTCAAGGATTTAAAGATAGAGATTGACAAAGAAGAAGAAAATATGTTGTACATTTGAGAAAAAATTATTTCGATTCAGCCAGCACCTCATAATGTCCTATGAACTAATTTTGCTCTGACAAGCTGTGGAATGACGGCAATAAGTTAAACAAATAGTCTAATTTTGATTAATCATTAACAAGCTGACGTCATGAAGAATGCTTTTGTGTATTAGTTAAGAAAATTTTAAAATGTTTTAAATTCAAGGTTTTTCAGTGGAGTTTCAAAAAATTTCAGTTTCAATTGAAGAAAAATGTTGGTCAAACTTTCAAAAGAGTTAAAAATTCATATATTTTTTAAATAAAATAAAACGTTCTATTTTTGAGAATCTTAAAAAGCATATTTATCGCTTCAGTCTCAGAATATTTCAACTTGGTATTAAATGTTCGTATCTTCTTTGGTGAAACTTGAAGTGAAGATCCTTTGTTTGCTTGTTAATTAAAGAAACATCTGAAGATTTTACGCCAAAAAATACCGCGCTAATTACACACCATCGACTTGATCAAAGAATCAGACGAAAAATGTCGACTGTCGACAACGGATTATTAAGAAAATTAGTCGACTTCATCCTGAACTTGACTTTCGTTTCCACCCCGCTTCCATCATGAATGAATTCCCTTTGATTAGTTTTCACAAGAGAAAAGTCAAAAGATTACAACGAAATAATCAGTATTAGCCCGGAGCTGAACATAAAAAATCTGCATAACACCCTCCGCTGGAATAAATTATATCTGCAGTCACATCCTCGTCACCATATTCGCGTCTGAATGTCGAGCCGCCGGGTTAATTTCGAGTTCAAATTAGATTCGAGAAAAATTTCTGCAGGTATTGGAGACAATATATCAAGCTTTTAATATTCACCACTAAGCAACATCTTTAATGAACGATAAATTACGACAACTTTACGAGACAATAAATTTTTAAGCATATGTAAGAACATCCCGTAGTTGTAAATTTAATTTACGATAAGTAATGTTGGTACCAACAGAAATAACCAAGTGATGTGTTCTAATTATAAATTATTGGCGCTCATTAACAGGATACATTATAACCAAAATTTGATAGAGGTGTGGATGTGTATCTTCGTCCCGTGTTTAACGTTATTACATCAGAAACGGCCATAAAAAATGATAGTAAACGGTTTCGCTATTGTTGTGGTAATAAAAGATATAGTCGGCCCTACCTTCCCTTTTGTCTAGACTCACGGTTCGAGGCTGCACGTTTTTTCCCGATGATTTTTTCTCGCCTGAAAAAATCACAAAGAGACGACCGGACGAAATCGAACCGCTTTCAGACACCAGAAACTTTCCTGGAAGTTTTCAAGAAGTCATTTGTCCGAGCGACCGTTTTGTGAATAATCGGCGCATTTTTCCGAGACAAATTTGAAAAAGCAGAACGTAAACAGTGGCGTTTAATGTGAAGGCGCCGGTTCGCGGATCTGTTTGAAGTGAAGGCGCGGGCGACAGGTGCGGGGGTTCACCTGCCGCCTCTTGTCAGTCCAACGGGTGAACTGCAGAAACCCCACACCACATCACAGACAACGATGACTAATTACTACACAACATCCTTAGCACCGTAAAAAAGAGGATGAAATTTTTCAGCGGTTTGTTTGTGACAGGCACCGCTCAAAATACTGAATAATCGGCCGCCAGATTAATCGGCCGACAATGATCATCTATCATCGAGATTGTAACGTTATCGCCGCGTCAGGCGGCCAGAGCTGCTTCAGCTTCAGCGGTTTTCAGGCATAATGCTTTTTCGAACAAAAATAAAGCGACACTTCGCGTGAGGACCCTAGTTTAGGCAACCAGTAATACACATGGACGACATTGTGGCAAAGACTGGGTTTGAAAATCGAAAAAAACAAAGACAAATCATTTTTTTCATTCATAAAGGCCTTGAATTGCATATAAATCTTTGCTTGACATGCGAAGAGGCAGTCAACAGAACAAGACCATTTATATCGCCACACCGCTGTGATTGCCATAAATTATAAAAGAATCAGTTTCTCTACAAATCCAGTCTGATGAGATATTCGCTTTTAAATTTTCCATATACAATTTTTTTCTAAAACAAAATCGATGTTAAAAAAAATTGATTTATATTTCAAAAACTGAAACAATTTTGAAAAAACTTTTTATAAAATTGACAAAGATTGAAGCTAATATGGTATGAAGAGGTGATTTGATTACTACAAAATTTTGTGATTGGAAGGTACATTTTATTGATAAGGGATACCCAGTGAATATTCTATTGAAAGGAAGGACAAAATCGCTCCTTTATGCAATTTTCACACACCCTCTTATTTATTGAAGCTTTTACCATTTTTACCATTGCTTATAAAAGTCTGATATGACGTCATGTATACAGCCCCGAACGCGTTTATGACCAATCAGGAAAGTAGCTGAAAAATAAGTACATTAGATTTTATAAGGGTAGGATTTTATGGCTTGTTTTATGATCGGTTATATGGCAAAAGCAGTTCCTAATTTATTTAAAAATAAAACAGTGACATGTGCGGAAGTTACTTATTTACTGTGACATTTCGAATTTACGACACAGTATAGTGTCCGATTGTTTTAGGTCACGACAGTCTTGACAGGAGGTAATAACAATAAATAAAAATTATAAAAACACCCAAATTCTGATATATAAAAAGACATGATCGTGTGAAACTGACTTCGTTCAATATAAATCACAACCAGCCAGGGTCGGTTTTACACTACAAAACCTTTTCATAGAATTGTAAACAATACAGGAAATAAATCATGTCTTTGTTGGGTAATATTTTGCAAGAAGCTTCCGTGGAGGCAATCGCGTGATGGGGTTATATTTAAAAGCCTCCGTTAATAAAAATTATTAGAAATTTTCTTCAAGGCTGCTCTGTTCTGTGTTAGGTAAGAATATTGATCGAAATCCTACAACATCATCTTAATTAAATATTCATACACTCCACTCCTGTAATAGACACTAATTTCCCAGTGTGATTATGATTGACGGTCCTCATAAACGATATTGACTCTCAGTCAAATTTACACCATGGTTGCTATTAAGGCAATTACAATATACAGCATGTTGCATCAAAATTTGTAAAACCGGTTCGTCAAAAATTCGCTCAATGTGGTTCGGCGAGTCTGAATCCTGGAAATAAGTTTCCCATGGCCATCATTGTCTTCAGTTGCGGCCGTTTGAATGTTAAAATATAATTGGCTCGCACCCGAACAATGCGAGAATGCAGGTATGATGTGCTAAATAGTCAATTTCCCTCGTTATTTGCGGATTATAACATGACCGTTGATGTGCATAAAGTAAATACGTTGCAAGAATTCAATGCGAGCATGTGGTCCAGACATTCGTTGTTTGCCAGCATCATGATTTATTCTCGGTCAAAAAATGCATTCAAATGTGGAGATTAAGAAGTTCAAGGCGCATCGGTTCTTCGACTGCAAACCGGACCAGATGTGAATCGATTATTTCGAAAATAATTGGGCCAGCCATAGCTGCGACATCGGTTATTAATTGGAATACGGTTGGCTGTAATTTGTGAAGCACTCATGCTGTTAACTATCCACAACAATAAATGTTGAGAGTGTGCTTTTTCATGGACACGTGGCGTCCGCCGCATTTATTGTATTAATAAGAGAAGCTGACGGGCGCACCTCCATAATTGAAATCACATATGTTTGGAATTAGGCGAATTAACTCTTCCCGTAAGTTAACATGGCTTTTGATTGTAGGTGTTTCAAATTCGTTTATGGTTGATGTAGTACCGAACACGCCGGTACTGTCTCATACCGGTTGACGCCCGAATTTAAATTTCAACATATGCAGAGCTCTGAAGCAGAATAATTAGTATCATAACGCAGTGAAGCATGCAACCGCGTTATTTATTAGGTTGGATTACTTCAAGCATTTTACTATAAACAAATTAATTGTGCGAAGTAAATCTGGCGTACACCTGCGACTAATTTGTAAACCTTTTCAACTTTTTTCTCGTCTGGATTTACAGCCACTGGTCTTGAGGCTTTACATGCGTGATCCAGGTCATTGCTTAAGCAAGACAAAAGTTGTTTTGGCTTCTGCGAGCAGCCTCGAACTCGAATGTTTAAGTCAGTTATAGACCTTTCAGATTTTGAAACAAAAAGCGGTTTTTGTTTGTTGCATTTAGACGTGTGAAAACTGGATCTAAAAGTCGAAAAACTCCTTCGAATCTCTCAGATTGAGTAGTTGTGTGGTTGTATAACAAGGTACAAAAATCAACATTTTTGAAGTTTAGTAATGATTGCATCTATTAGAGGCCAAGTGGCTGAAAAGTCCCTGTATCAGCGGTGCTGTTGTTAGAGAAGAAGCACACAGAGCAGTTTCCTTATCTAAGTTTAAAATCGCACTAAACTGAGAGCAAAAAGAACATCCGATTATGTGGATTCCAAAACTATTAAAACGAGGGAATAACGATGAGAACTAGAGAGATATCAAACACAGAATTTTATGAAAAATTAAAAAATGCAACCATGAATCCAGAGAACCAAGTGAGACAAACCTCTGGATTTCTTCACAAAATTGTATTCTCCGTTGCGTTTTTTCTTTCCCTTATGCCTTTCATTAGTTGACATTTTTTTGGTTAAAACTCATGATTCAGCGATTAAAAAACAGAGTATCCGAGGAGGAGATTCAGCGCTTTGTGAGATTCTCAAATCGGACCTTCACGAAAATGTACAGCTTTCCGGCAACATTCTCGAATAGAACGAAAGCTTTTGTGTAGTTGATTAGCATCTTTTTAGGTGTGATTCTGTGTCGAGCAGGTAGAAAAATAAATTTGGTGCTATTCGGCGATAGCCTCCTCAAAGAGACTAATTTCAACTGAAACTAAGAGCGGAAAAGAATCTACAGGATGGTGGTAATGAATGGAACTTAATTTCGTCGCCGCTTGTTGTTTCCAGTTTTGAAAATCGCACTCCCCTCGTCTGCGCGTCCATAAATTGCCAGGAAAATAATTTGATGACGATAATTTAACGTCGTACAAAGCGGAGCCCGAGAATGATTTCCGCCGTGAGATAATGATATGTAGGTCCATGCGGAAATGCAACGGCGCGTGCTCGCCTCTCTCTTCAGCCGTCAGACCGCCCCAGCTCCAAGACCTTTGCATGCTGCAGACGAAGATACAGCGTGGTCCTTTCTCGTTCGTGCATCGGCTCTCTCACGACGAAATGTCATTAAGGGGCTTTCGGATCGCCCGATATCCTGTCCCGGTCGGGGCGGTATTTTTACTGTGGTACACACATCCTTTTATGTTCCTCGCACAATGAGAACTGCAGACTGGTATAAAAGACGGACTGTTACGTAAGAAACCGAGACCAGGTGTTTTTGTATTGATTTGCCATAACGCACTGCCAGTTTTGTGTTGAAAGCCGGATAAAATTGTACAAGGGACAATGGATAAAGAAATTTGGAGCAGATCTGGAAGGAACCCCAGTTCCGCATCGGAAGGTCAAAACGACAGTTAGCCTTAGGGTGATCTCGTTTTTATTAAATTTCGCTTTTCTCGAGCGACAAGCTGCAACGTAATCTATTCACAATCTGGTCCTATTGAAACAGTTTTTGTGAAAAATCGCTTCCAAAACCAAAATCTCTTCAGATGGTGGGTTAGCGTTATTAAATTGCGCCAATGACTTCGGCTCGACATTGTTACAAATCTTCAAAATACACGCCCCAAGCACCCATCAATTACGCTTATTACTAACAATTGTCAAAGGACGTCATACGGTCTAGAAATGTTCCTCTTGGACAAGTTTCTCTACGCGTAAAAAATAACAAAACACAAAAAATGAAGGGTTGGACGAAGGATACTATCTTGCCAACCCCCATCCTTAAAAAAATGAGATAAGCCTGCATGAACACCCTTAGCTCCTCATGGAAATGCTATTTTGGAAGTCAGTATAAATAAATAAAACACAATCTGCCCCACCCTCCATACTTTTATTTGTGAATAAATTTTAATAAAAATAATTGGTTTTTCCTTCTCTTCTTGTTTCATACATTTTAAATTAATGGTTCAATTTTTAACCACTTTTTCTTATCAGTTTTGTTACATATTCAGTAGAATTCCTTGTCAAAAGTGTTTCATCACAAAATACTACCATTCGTGATGGTGCTTTATCAGACGTGACCTCCACTCTAATCTGTGTCCAAAATTTCTTACTTTCTGACCTATGCCGTATGCTGAGCTGAAATTTCGTTTCCAACGTTAACAATGAAAAAATAAACATTTGAACAAACCACTTTGTTCAAACCTGAAATCGAGAAATATCGATGAAGATGCAAATGCTGTTCGTTTTGGGGTGTAGAGAGCCCTCATTTCTAGGCAGCAGGTCTAGAATCGCGCCAACCTGTTCCAGAGGCCGCGGCGTGATTAACAGTCCGTCGAGCTTTCCGTTTGTCTCCAAGGCGCAAAAATCGCGGGATCTTGGTGCATCCTCCCGAAGAAATTTCGACAAGGTCGATGCATAAGTGGTGGGGATCGGGGTGTTGGTACTCTCGAGCTTCACGTCTGTGGCCTTTGCAACGCAGGGGGTGACGAGAGGGTCTGCAGACAACACGAGGTCGGCCAGGTACCAGGTAAGACCAACGGCGCGCCAGACACTTGCCGGATGGGTTCGCGGTAACTTCGGCTCCGGTTGGCTTGGATGCATGCGCGGTCGCGGTGGTTCTTTAAATCAAATAACGCGGGAGAAATGTTCTGCAAGAGTGCTCGAGTGATGTGTGTTTTCGGCAAGTGGAGCCTGCATTGGTAAGTTGGGAATTTTGCTAATCGGCCTCCAAGTCAGATTTGGTTTATGAACTCGGGGCGAATTTGTTTACTTTAACACCACCGACGATTCCGCTCCTGTCAAAACAAATTGGCATTCGCAACGGGAAAGCACAGATCAATAGCAGCCCCGGCGAAAATGCGGTTTTTGGAGGGTTTACAAATTTGCTTTTTTCGAAAGTGCCAACATGCATGCTTTGCACCGCAATTAAGGTTATAATTGCTGCTCGCTTTATTCCCCTCATTTCTATCAGCATAGCTTTTCCTTTTCTATTTTATTACGAAACGTCAGTCTAAACTCACGTTCGGCCAGGAATGCACATGTTGGCCTTCAAATTTTAAATTTAACTGAATATTACTATTGGAAAATTTTCGGTTTGTATGTTATTGAAACGCGATATCAAAATTTTAATGTTAAACTGAATTTGCGTCCCAGCTTCCGTAATTGGGAGTTATTGTCATTGTTGTTATTTTGATAATTTGGATGTGAAATCTAGTTCAGTTTTATCGTAAACTTTACGAAAATTTTAAATTCTGAAATACATTTTTCAACAGTTCAGCACTGAGTTCTGCAATGTTTGAAATAAACCCATAATAAGCTTAATAAGAGGCAATTCATGCCTTATCCGACGTGTTGTCTATTTTCTATTTTCGCGGAAAGTATTTTGGGTATAATTCCCTTCATTTTGCATAAAACTGCAACATTTATCCCTGTACTCCAAATGGTAATTGCAGGTTGCAGTGACAACGGTGCATTTTGATTTTTTCCAATATGTCAGCTTTATAAGCAAGTTGAATTAACCTTGTAACTTTATAAACTGTAATTGTTCAATGGATATTTAAGTTTTTCCCTGTTTAAGCCGTTGTCTCATTAAATTTAACCCAAATTTTGTTGTTTTGCAAGGTAGAAAATGTGAGCAGAACTACATTTTTTCTGAAATTTAAGAGTTTTTTCGAAATTTTGAATAAGCACATCCCTAAAGAACTAAATTTCGGAATTTTTTGAAGCTTGAAAAGACCCATTTGTTGTTAAAATGAGATCTAAAACGAGAAAAAACTGAAAATTTTTACAACTAATAAATTCAAGTAGTAGTTTAATGGGACCATTGTAACAATGTAACAGATGACACGTAAATTACATGCATCTAATAAAGCAGAATATAATTTTGGTGAGAACACGCAGTAGTTGATATCAAGAATAATATATTTTCAAGTTCTTACAAACGAATTTTTAATTGAATATCAAATGTGTAATTGGTTTTGACTTACCCAATGAAAATTGTAAATTTTCTTGCCCTGCTCTCCTTTAAACCAGTTTATTAAAAAGCGAAATTGTTGATCTACTTGCAATTTTCTTATAATTTATACAATAAAAAAAAATTACAATAAAAACCATTGTTAATTAAGTTTCAAAATTTAATAATTTAAATTTCACTCTATAGGTAAGGACAGTAATTCATATCAACATGAAAACATAATTTCCAAGAAAATCTGGCTGACTACCAGTTTAGTAATATCTGAGAAAATTTCATATAAATGAGTTTCAAATGAGATACTTTTCCAATAAATTTTGTGAACAATAAACTGTCAGATTTATTCTTAAATGGCTTTTATCAGTCAGAATGTTGGCGGTCGCCCCATGGATTAATAATTTTTTTGATTATAATTTATACTGTTGATCTTCCAATATTTATTTAGGGCCTCTAGACCCAAAACGGTAAATC
>QDEB01022040.1:2460-15938 GCA_004193795.1 Asbolus verrucosus | reverse complement strand
TTATAAATTAATTATTATTAATTAACGAACTTAGATCTAAGAATTTGACAAAGAATCCGTACACAAAATTTGAACTCGATAGGTCAAACCGTTCTCTCACAATGGTACTCTCAGTACCATTTCAAAAAAAAGTTGCCCAAAAAAACCAAAAGATTTTAAGTGAAAAAAATTTAAAAAATTAATGTAATTTATTTGATGCCAGAGGAAGGAAAATGCACAAAGATAATAACATCAGATTGAAGATTTTCCAAAAACATATAGGGTGTTTTGTTTAAATTTCAAGTGGCAAGTAAGACTTGGTTTCGATTGGCAGGTTCTCTTTCAGAAAGAGAACTTGAGTGAAAAATGGTACTGTGCCAATTAAACAAAAGAATTTCAGAAAAATATATCATCGATTTCACAGATTTTTCGTTTTCATCAAAAATGATACCAACCTTTTTTTACTGTAAACTGATAGAAACCTCCAATCAAGAACGATTTCGTCAATCCTCGGTGAATATTTAAGCGTTTATTTTCGTAATGACTAGTATCATGAAATTACGAAATGTTGTTGACAGGCGGAGGATCAGATATGGGGGATTTTTCTACGGCGAGTGTCGCCTCTCCGCCACCCCACAACAAAAACGCTTTTTTCTTCCATTGAAATTAAAAAGTGAACCGTGCCTACCCGATCGTGATGTAGATGCATCAATTCGAATGCGACAATGCCGAAAGCAATTAATACGTTACTGGAGGAAAAAGTTTCCGTTTCTTAATCGAGTTTGGATCGGGTTATAGACCGGAGCCATTAGAATTATTTGCAAAAATAATAATTTCGCTCTTTTTTCTCGCGCCTCGTCCCCAATCCGAGCCCGTTCGAATCTCGAGATCTGACAGAAAGCCCTACTTTCCATCAATAAGTAGTAAAAAAGGAAAGCTCAGCACGGAATAATAAGAACGTTTGTATAAATAATGAATAATCGATAAAGAGGAGCGGTCGGTTGGCAGACCGGGCACCGGCTTACTCCAGATATCGACTTGGGCCAATGATTGTGGTGTATCCTGGCACAGAACCGGCGTAAGTACCATCCGAAAAGGCCCCCCGGTCACATGTTCGCACATAAACGGTGTCATTAGGCCGCCTACGTCGGAGCTGCACCTCGCCAATACTATAAAAGATTAAGATGTCCGCGCTATCGGCCGATAACTCGCCCGTTCCAAGCGAAAAGTAACCAACCGCCATCTTCAGCGAGCGAGCTCCCTTTCGTGACGATTTTTCAACGGCCTATTCAGATCCGATGAAAAGGAAAGCATTCACTCTCGATAAACTTACGGAAAGTTGCTGATTTGATGATGGTCCTTTTATTAAGAACGGGCGACACCTCCGACTCTTACACATACAGATCCATAGATCTACCTGAAATCGGGGATTTTCGGCCAGACAAGTGAAAAATTTATTTGACTCTAACATTGCGTAGAATATCCACAGTCGAAATTACCAAGTGCTCTTCTCACTATAAAATAAAGAAGAAAACAAGCAAGTCTATTGACAATTTCTGTTGAAAATTACATTCCACGCTGCAAAGTCGAATTAAGATCAAAAGAAACTGATGAATCTATCTGAAAACAGATATCTTAAAGCAAATAGATTCGACTTGTCTGCTAATACAATACTTTTAGAATTATTAATGTATATTTCAGTAAAATATTAGTATCATCGTACTTCCAATTTGAAAGGAAATAAAAATGAAACAACGAACACTTGAAAATAGATATTAAGATTAGAAAGGGTCAGCAAATTAGATCCCGGTAAAAGGAACGTAATTTTTAAAACACGACTGTTGTTACAACACTATCTACTTACAGAAATGAAAAGTCAATAAAGCTTTCACATAATCCAATACAAATATGTAATTCTAAATACTTAAAATGTCATAGATTTGAAGGTTCGGTTTCCTTTTCAGCGGAATAAAAAGTGGATGCGATAAATTCAAATAACAGACACACTTATGGAGGTTTTGTGAAAAGTCAAATATTTCCGGTCCAAAGCCCACCCCTATATCAGAATGTGTGTCACAGATAGGGGTAGAATTTGTGTCAAGTACGCATCCACTCCCCCCATCCGAAATGCAGGTACTCGAGTGTGAAGTCCCCTGATTGTTCTTATTATTGATGAGTTCGGCATGGATTATGAGGAAGCGTGCTTTTCCGCGACAAGCCCAACCAGTGACGTCACTGTCACTTCTGCTCCGATGATTTATTGATATCTTAGGTAATTACGGAACTCCATAAGCCCGTATCTTATTAGTTAGGATATAGATTACTTATATAAATTACTCCGGCTCCACCGTAATGGAAGTAACCTGAACTGATGGCCTAATAATATTTAGGCGAGACACACCAGACCCAGCGGCCTCTGTTCGCCTTCGCCTTTCCCTTCTCCGGCTTTAAATTTTCAGCAACTCGACAGCAAATTTTCCTAAGACATCCCTTATTATCAATCCGGGATGATCCGGACTTCATGAGCACACCAGCGGCGATGCCTGCCCTTTGCTCTATTACTTATTTGGGACCAGCCAATCCGCCCTGACAACGCTTCGTACACGCCATCAAACTCGACGGTAAATGAAATGAGAAATAAAAGTCGAAGGGCGACTGTCAATTTGGAAAAATGAAGCTAGCGTCTTTTCTGGAAGAGCTATATTTTACTTGCTAAGTTAAGCTTGCTCCTAAGAGTAGACAGTCGCAAAACTCCTTTTTCTAAAATTCGATACTCAACCAGACCATCTTGACAACCCATTATTCTTGATACTGATAATTATTTTTGTATTAGGATAGAAAAGATGTATACCTGTTCCCCATATCACATGTTTTTCGGTTACGCAGTCAAACCATTCGTTTCAAATAGATTTAAACATAGAAATCCTAAGACTTTCCTGATATTTTTTCAGTTCTTTCCTGCCATTATTGTTCTAATTTTGCTACCAACAAAGATTTTCAAAGACCCGGGAAGAATATTTTTAATGTTACGTTTTGTGCATTATCTATTTCGAAAAATAATGTAACAATACGCTCTAAAATCTTTTATTTAAATTTATTTTTTCGTTTTAATTATATTTGTAAGATTTCCAAATTGTGATAATTGCTCATATTGTGCAATAAATCAACAACAGAAATGATTTTGCAACAATTTAATTAAAATAAGCATATAAGTAAATCATGTCTTAGTTTCATAATTGACTGGTTAGATGGGAACGGAAATTTCCCAGTAGAAAATTAGAAAAGTTTACAAATATGTATTCAAAAACCCGCTGCTCTGATGCATTAAATTCGATATCGATCTGACGGCTTCATCTATTTAATCTTTAATAAATATTCACAATTTTCGTATTTTTTCATGTTACTAATTCACACGAACAGGCATAAATTTACATTAATGTGGTTTATTTAAGAGCATTAATTGAACAAAATGGAGACGTTTAAAGTTGATGATTAAATTGTTGATCGAACTTGGTTGATTTTATTGAATTGAATCATTGATTAAATTAATTTGAAGTATAGGAGAGGGGGCGATAGAATCCTAAAAGCCTAGAACGTGCATGTGGATCTTTGATTTTTGGTGGATTTTTGAAATGATGTACCTCTAGTGTCATATCTATTTATTTAATGTGGGTTCAAAATCTAATATTGGTACAATCACATTATCTTGCAGGTACTTTCATGCGAAGAAAAGCAGACTTTCCTATTGTCAGTCAGTTTTCATCAAAATCGGTCCAAGAAGTCAAAAGTTACAATTGTCTTTTTGGTCCTGATTTTTGAGGTCACATTTTTGCATAAATTGCGATCTCCTATTATGTGTCTTTATTTTGATCGAAAGGTTCTTACAGCTTTAATTTTAGAGGTCACCAAGTGATAAGGGATTGAGATGTTAAAGATATAATGGAAATGTTGATATTACGTTTTTGGTATATGGTCGAATTAATTCAAGTTAGCTCAGTTCAGGTGAGATCATATAATTTTAGTCTGGTTAGCTCAGGTTAGCTTTTTAATTTGATGGAAGATCATGTTACAGGGGATCGATTTATGTGTTGATGTTAAATCGTATCAAATCTAAAAGTGTTCTCGTACCATTTTTGAGAAGATTGGGATTTTCGACAGCCAATTCTGCATGCGCGAATGGTCTAAAATCAAACTTTTTTTTTCATTGTAGTTTGCATTCGATTTATACGAGAATCTGTAAAATTTCAAAATAATCTTTTTTACTACTTTTTTGTGGCAACTTTACTACACATGCAGCAGAATTTGTCTTTAAGGTTATCGAACAATTAGTTGTTTTTTCGTAAAATATTATTTGCCAAATCTCACAAAATTAATCGGACATGTAAACTTGTCACTGTCATATGAAATTACGATTGAAAAATTCTTTAAATTGTTCTGCGAACAATCTGTTATAACTGTTTCTTATTTAACACTGTAAATAATCGGTGGGACACCTGTATACCGAGGAGAATAAAATATTTATTATCATTTGACCGCTTGTACAGAATTATTAAATCATGTGCTACCATTTTTTGGTTTAGTCGGCTCGCTCTCTCCTACGGCTTGTCAGGATAAGCAGGTGAGGCAGTCCCTCACCGAACAAAATTTCATAAAGGAATATTAATTTTCTTTTTTTTTTAATTTAGTTCGGTCAGAATACTGATATTCACGACACTAAATATTAAATTAATTGTGATTATTATAGTTATTATTTTAAGTGGATAATAAATAAATGTCGAAACAATTAAATTTTTGACGAAGTCTTATATTTCTGATTTAAGTTTATGCATAATTGAATCATTTTTTTAACTGTTATTAAAGTATAGCCAGTAGTACAATGGATACATTTACATTTTTATTAAAACTTGCCTTTCCCAACTTTAATTATTTTTGCGTGCAGTTATAAACAGAATCTTTTTATTAGTAAATAACTCTAGAACAAAAAATTGCAATTGCAGTTTCATTAAGACTACTCACATTATGTAAAATAAATAAAAAGACTATGAACAATAAGTATAAGTTATTTGTTATCATTTCATCATCAAGTATAAACAACACCAGAGTGATCCATATGATACTACGAATTGTAGATCCGCTTCTATTATATCTAACTTTTCAAAAACTTTTGAATCTGTTTTGTATAATCGTTACTCAAAATGTTATATCTGGACATCAACATGGTTTTTTGGCGGGGCATTCTACAGTGACTATTTGACGTGCTTTTCTCAACATATTTCTTCCACTCTTGATTTGAAAAAAACATGTTGATGTAGTCTGTACAGATATTTGAAAAGCATTTGTTAAACTTCTTCATACAATTTTATTGAATAAATTAGGTTCTATAGAGCTTTCTCTCAGTTAATTTCTCTTTTCAATTCCTACTTGAAAAATCGTTCATTCACTGTCGTTTATAATGGTTCTTCGTCTTTCATAAACATCTTTGGTGTCCCTCAAGATACTCTTCTTGGTCCTTTTCTTTTGCTAATGTATATAAACGACATTACTAGTGGTATTAAATGCTCTAATTTCCTCCTTTACGCTGAGGACCTAAAATCATCAATTCCGATGACGATTGTAGTTCTCTTCAGACGGACTTTGGCAGCATTGATCAATGGTGTAATGCAAACAAACTTTGTTCGGAACTATGACTATTCGCTTAATGGTTCTTTAATTGAACGTTGTACATCCTTCATTGATCTTGGTGTCATATTTAATAATCTATTCTGGGTTTGAGAACATCCCAGTACTTAACTTTTTATTTCGATCGGGGCTTGAATATTCGTTTTTAATATGGTTTCCCAGTACTTCATCTAATTTCGCAAGTTTTGAAAAAGCACAAATTTCTCCAGTGTCCATATTTTAAGTTTGAGGGTCTATATCCTCTAATAAAAGGTTTTTAACAAAGTGTCATCCTGTTGGATAAGTTCGAGATTGAGTCACTAAAGATCTGTAGAGTTGTTGCGTCACTGAAGTTTCTGTTTGAGTTGTTTCGTGCTCAAATTGATTGTCCGGAATTGATAGGCAATTTTCAAATTCGGGTTGTCAATTTTTTGCTCAACAGTTCTGGCGAATCAAAATAGGTCACCAAAATCCAATTAATATTATGATTCACAATTTCAATTCCATTTGTGATAGGTGATATAAATAGCAACTCCTGGGAATACATAAGAAAGACGGCTGTAGAGTTTATTTATTTAAAATTAACATTATATTACGCTGTAAGTGGAGTGACTTCTGTTCTCTTCCAGAGAATAGAACTTGTGCACAATTAAAAAATTACGGGTTTGTACCACTGTACTCTAAGTTTTTTATGTTACTCGGTGCATTACTTCCTTAAACAATACAAAAGCTTCCTATATTTACCACAGCAAATTTGACAATTCATGAATATTAAATTCTATTTTGTTTCTGGTTGTATTTGCTTTGAAAATATTGAACAATACGTCTAATTTTTAGTTAACTACTGTAACGAGCCAACAACGCAATATTACCAGAGAGCAATTGTATTGGGTCATAAATAAGAAGTAAGTACTCATAGGTGTGCAGTATACCCTAACAGCGTTTATCCAAACGACACAATTTAGCCGCCAGAAGCGTTCAAAGTTTTGAAATGAATTGCAATTATATCACACCAATGATAGTGGAGCAGTATATTCATGTACATGTTAAGTTCCCACCCAATATCGGCTATATAGAATCGTCTATATATACACAGAGCGCACGAGCATTAGCGAGGAGTGCTATTGATCTTGTCACTCGCTCGCTCGTGGTCCTCTAGGACATCACGTCGATTACGTGAGAACGCTTTGACCTATCGAGTTCAAATTTTGTACGCGGATTCTTTGGCAAATTCGTAGATCTANNTCAAATGGAGGCAAACAAAAGAACGAAAATCAAATTCGGTTACTTAGCGCTTGAGTTATTAGCTTTCAAAATTTTTAGATTAATACACAGTGGGCATTTCTATTTTTTCCAAATTCAATTATAAACTTCCTGTATAATTCGAATTGTCATTTTATATTAAAATACGTGCAAAATAATGCGAGTGCGCTAATATTAGGTGCAGATTTTGCACTCAGATTAAATAAATTAAATCAATTTCAAAGATCCAGACAAATCAAAAATCCACCGGGTTTAAAAATCCACATGCTCCGACTTCCAGGCTTTTTTTCTAAATTTTATTCCATATACATAACTTTTTAGAAAGCGTGCCAGTATTCATATACGAATGACACTTTCAAAATGATTTCTGTTTGTGTTTGTATTTATTTGTGCTTTAATTCGAATTCAGACTGATTAATTCAAATAGATGGACAAACAACAACGTGGCAACCTCGTAGCTGTTCAGCGGAACAAATTTAACATAAACATAAGGTATAACCTACATACATTTAGAACTGCCAGAAAACAACCAATTTGAAATTTGCATATTTGATATATGTGTTGCTATTTCAGAACAACGTCCCTGCGGTCAGCAGCATCTGCAGAGGCGAAGTGTGCGCCCCTGCCCCCCTGCCTGCACAACATTTCGAACACCCACCGAAAACACGATCAAACTAATTCGGAATCTAGCAGGCCACTGTCGCGAACAAGGGCAAGTTTTCCGGCGGGTGCTTTTAAAAATTCGTCCGGTCAGCTGACGGCGGCGGCCATTAAGTTGCGCTTTTTTATTATCTGGCACGAACACATCTCGAGTGCACTCGCTTTTTTCGCCCTCGTACAGGGACCGTGACAAATTTACATCGTAAATTTTTAAAACTTGCACAAGATACTAAATAGAGCTTTCGGAAGGATAGATTCGTTCGACCACAAATCTTGCATGAGCTTTTTGGGGAGCTCGTAAATCTTGAAAATTTTCGCAAATCCCACAAGATTTATTTTTATTTGTTATTGTGATTTATACAAACAGTCCGTTCTGAATAGGCTCGGATGCGATAGAGTAATGACGAGGGTACGGGGTCCGTGTCATCGTCCGAACGTCAAGAAACAACGCTTATTTAACGCCGAAGGCTTCATTTTTTACCTTTCGTGACAAATTTACTCGGGAAATGACTGGAGCAGAAAACGCGGACGCCTTCACTTTTTCTTGCGCGCGAATCCGCTCTCTGCTCATCATTTT
This sequence comes from Asbolus verrucosus, assembly GCA_004193795.1. Classification (NCBI taxonomy): domain Eukaryota; kingdom Metazoa; phylum Arthropoda; class Insecta; order Coleoptera; family Tenebrionidae; genus Asbolus; species Asbolus verrucosus. Next base: position 7,801 of record QDEB01022040.1, on the reverse strand, counting down.
TGGCGGATCGCAAAAAAGGGGAGTTGTAAGACAGCGAGAGAAAGGGGAAAAACCACACGAGCACACAATAACAAATGAAGATATCGGTTGACAATGTCAAGTTCGGCCAATTAACAAGCGGTTAGCAGCGAGGGGAACAAGAACGAAGGCGCATGTGGCATGGATGACAGATGATGGGGTGGCAAAGATGGTAAAAGACAAATCGTCTAATGGAAAACAGGGACCGCCTAATTGTAATTGTGAAACGAAAAACACACAGAAACGCAGAAAATTTTATTAATGGAGATGATGCTGGCTAAAACGGGACTGTAAATATCCTCGTAATGTCCTATTAAGAAATTTTTGTTGTCTTTTAACGGCCATTTTGTAGGAATATTAAAGTAAGTTAGCAATATGATTATTTAATTTACCGAAATGTAGACATTACAGCAGCGTTGTTTCAATCTCATTTTTTATCGCCTCCTTTGCTTACGTTTTTGAATTTCCCTCTAAATTTTGATTCAATATTTTCATGTTGTTATATTATTTCTATTATCTTATATTTTCTTAACATTCTTATAGTGGGTGTAATCAGTATTTATTTCGTAAGTGATCGTACACACAAGAAAAACTCAAACTTTAACAAAGAGATACTGTATCCGTTACATCTGTTACAAAATTATAAATAAAATGACGTTTATACAAAAAATATGCTTTCTGCAGCTCGTCTTTATGCAGTCGTTGCACAGTACTAACGGCTAGTCCTGTTGTTTCAGAAAGCAATGAAATTTTAATGATAAAACTAATTACAAGTCCAAGGGGAATATTAGGACACTTATTTTTAAGATATTGATGTTATCTTTACTTTTTATTATGGAACATACCCTTTTTTTAACTTTGAAATTGTGGAGAACATTATAACAAAACCAACCTTCTCAGATGTAAGAAATATTCATTTTCCTCAAATAATTATGCTCATAAAACATTAGCCACCATTTCTCGCCAATCTCTCTTCGAAATTATATTGTTTTGTTTTAAAAAATCGACTTTTCTCATACTTATTGTTTATAGCACAACTTACGGAAATTTATAAGAATGGCAAATATTATATTATATATTATTATACAATGGCAAATTTGTTGCTATGAACCATATTTCTTTCAAAAGGGATGTTCTGTAATTTAATTTTAAGAAATAATTTAATGTATGAGGGTAATTTACAAAGATAGCTATGAAAGAAGACGTATAAATATCCGTAAAATATTCGTCCACAGCAAACATCATCTCATCCAGGACAAATCTTCTTGCCCTAAGATGTTTTATCATATTTTTGAACAAGAACAAGGTGCTAAGTGCAAAATCTTGGCTGTAAGGTGCATGGAGTAATTCAGTGAAGCCGTAGTCGTTGATTATACTTGTTGAACTTTATGTCCTTTATGAACTTTGCAATTGCAAAAATGTGGACGTTTATCTTCCAACGCCAGTTTCAAGTTTCGAATTGTCTTCCCGTGCACCCCTATATTATTGTAGGTCTTGTTGGCAAATCAGCAATATTCCTTGATTATCCCAAAAAATGGTCGCATCAGTTATTTTCCAGATGACTGAATTTTGATTTTCTTGATAGGGAGGGAGCCTTTGTGAACCTATTCTTTTTTGATAAGCAGGTCCCAGTGATATACTCAAATTTTATCTGCAGCCATACCAGTCATAATCTTAGACAGAAAGTCGCTATCAGCATTTAAGGAGGTCTTTTTTCTTGCGAAATTTCCTTACAGTTTCTGCTCAGGTATAAGCAGTCTGGGAATCCAACGCACAAACGTTTCTTTAAAATTTTCTGAAGATAACGAAAGTTTTTTGGCAATAATGGAGACTAACATTTTCTGTCCTAATTGATTGACTAGTTTTTGAATCATCCTGTATGGATTCTGTGCCCCACCAAAATTGTTTACAGTAGAACTTCAGCAAAAAGTATTCATTCGTATTTTGTTGCGTAGCTAAGTAAATAATATTTTTGGGCCTCCGTCCACAATAACAGATTTTACATCCATCAAAATCGTCCAGAAACACCCCTTTTTTCAGTCTAGGCCGAAAAAAAGGTTAGCAATTAAAATTTGGAAAAAAGTAACCAACTGTGTGACAGCTTTAGTGGAAAATTTCTCAGGTAATATGCTATTAATGGCCTTTTCAGCGACTTCAGTAATATGCGCCGGTGTGTCCATTCGATAAAACCTAATAACTTAATTGTACTAATCAACAAATGAAAGGACGCCAAAGGAATTTCCCAACTGCCAAAAAATTATGCCTCCTTGACTTTTCATTTTGAATGAGGTATTTGAGCATTTTCGTTAATTTTTAACAAATTTAACCATTTGTCGGCCCAAAAAATTGTGTGTATCACACGGCCAGAAACTGTTTCTGCGAATACTCGTAGTCGTGCAGTTTCTAGTCTAGTGATACAAATAAATATTTAATTACTCTTGTAAAAAAGAAAATAATCTAATGTATTTTATCCATTTAGTATATCCTCACTGCTTGTAATTTAATGAACATTAAACCGTTTAGACAACGCATTTCAATTTTTTTTACTGCTACTTGCATCCATAAATGGCACACTTTTTAATTTCATTGTGAGAGGAAATTGGCACGAAAATTGTGGCGTTAACTAAATTGTTTTGACTTTAACTTACTAATTTTTTTTTCAAACTACCAACTTGTCTTGTTGTTCTATATTCTGTGCACATTCGACTTAAAAAACAGAGAGATGATGACATCAAGAAAAATCTTTAAAAAGACTCAAAAATTTAGTAACAATATTTTCGTCGAATCTTGGATTTATAGGATCTTTTTTGTTGTTAAAGTCTTATTATTTTCCAGTAAAACTGGACTGACCTTTAGTATTGGGACACCTGTATAAAATTATCTTCAGCTTTATAATCAACGAATATCTGATCTATTAAGCAAGCCATCGTCCGAGCGGTCTCATTCGTCTCTCGCCAGAAGTCCACCCCCTGTGAACGGAAAAAATTCCAAAAAATCGTATAATAAATCAAACGTGGCGTCTTCACCATCGCTGCGAAAAATTCTTCTCTTTGATAAATAGCGATACGATGTCAATAGCGCGGACACCACGTTTTATCCGTCACATTCATTCCATCGAGAAAGCCGTCGTTTTCGTTCTCTCAACGCATCAATAATTAACACCCTCATGCAGATGAAGACTGTGGTTTTTCCTCTCACGTAACGTGAAGGATTTTTATTCCCGGACGAAAACAAAAGGGCCGCGTGACCAATCGTGATGGATTATGTCCAGTGTATCGAAAGAAAACCGAGAGGGATGTGCAACGGGAATGAAAATTTATAAAAATCGCCGCCAGCGTCGAATCAGCTGTTTATCACCGAGTCTTCGATGATTGATGTGGGTCGATTATTGAGGGGAAAACGTACGAACAATCCGGCCTTTAACAATGCTTTATACATATTTCATCGGCGACTGGAAATTCCTAAAATTTGAATGGCAATTTCTGTTTTATATGATTCAACAAATTTTGCAATTCACATGCATAATAGAGATATATAGCAGTTGGAAAACACGGAGAACTGTCCGGACACCGCCTGGATTTATGTCCGAGTATGATTTCGCGTTATCGGGTCATCAGGGGCGTCAATCATTTTTGAACAGGGGGCCGACTCCCGGGGCAAAAAGTGCACTTCCGTGTTGTAATTAGGGCGGGAACCCTGGAGACCCCAAAATAGCAACGATAAAAAATTCGCGGTTCCAGTAGTCCTGACCTGGCTATTCGGTCTGATCATGTAATTTTGTAAACATTAAACCAACTGAAAGTCGAGTTCTAGTCTAATTCTAGTGAATGTATTTGCAAAGAATTTCGAAAATATAAGAAAAGTAAAAACATTAGGAAAAGTAAGAGGGAAAGTGCCTGAAAAGAACAACAAGAGTGAAATCTGATTATTTCCTTAAATGAATAGCACTAGGGACAGTGGTTAATAGAAATAAAAGGCCTGGAAGTCGGAGCATGTGGATCTTTAAACTCGGTATATCTTTGATTTGTGCGGATCTTTGAAATTGATTTAATTTATTTAATCTGGGTGCAGAATCTGCACCTAATATTAGCGCACTCGCATTATTTTGCACGCATTTTCATGTGAAATGACAATTCGAATTATAGGCAAGTTTGTAATTGAATTTATAAAAAAATAAAAATGCTCAATGTAAAAAACTATATAATAATTCAGAAAAGCATTAAGTATATTTTTAAAACTAATTTATTACGAAAGAATTAAAAAAAAAGATTTAACTGCGTTTCAGAATTAATTTTTTAGTGGAGATAAAATTACCATTTTAATGGCAACATACATATATTGTGAACTGTATTAATACTGAAGAACTNNTAACTTTTCAATGATAAATCATGGAATATTAGAATATCGTAGATACTATTGACACCCCTAAAAAAAGAAGAATTTGACAATTTTAAACTTTTAAACCAATTTTTAACAAAAAAAAAAGTGGATGATGAAAATTATAATATATACCAAAGACATAGAGAGTGGACTATATGAACGAAACACCAAAGAAGATAACAATAATAACATATGTTCTTTGTAAAAAAAAAATAATTTTACTTTTTGTAATTTGTATTGGCTCCAGTAAGCTACTCGATATGCTGCAATATTCAGTGGGACAAATGGACACATGTTAACATTTGAAACTAAAAAAAAAGTTTTTACTTAATAAATAATATTTTTTTTTACATTGAATATTTTCAATAAAGAGTTTCATCAAATTTTCTTTAATTAATATTTCCAGTATTTTCTGCAAAAATATATCATTCTTTCATTGGTAAAAATGTATACTGCCATAAATAAATAATTACGTTAATTGATATTAATATAAAATAATGACCTCTTGTGTTACAAACGTAATCTGTACTTGATCACTGTTAAAGCTTTTATGTCATTAAAGAAAAACAAAATGGATATGTATCAAAAGATCTTTTGGTTGTAAGCACCAATAATAAAACGTTATAATAAGAGAAAAAAAATTAAAATAATCAAGGGGTAAACTCAGGTATGGACATTAGAAAATTAAAATTAAAGTCATTTAAATTTAATTCGTAAATTAAAACTCGATAGCAACTGAGGCGTAAATTGGAAAATTCATTTATGAGTTTACATAATATCTTAAATTTAAAATATTATAATGAGCAGGTAAAGTTCAGAGGGGCAGATTAGAAATCTGCGCTAGGATTAGACAGCTTTAAAATTCCGCTAATCTTTCCTAGGTGGCACTTCTTAAAATTTTGAAATCTAACTAAGCTAACTAAGCTAATAACTCAGGCGCTAA
>QDEB01022017.1:0-17984 GCA_004193795.1 Asbolus verrucosus | reverse complement strand
TCATATAAATGTCAGATCAACAGATAAACAGTCATAACACCTATAAAAATAAAAGAATAACAGCTTCGTTGCTCAATTAAGATTAAGATCCCGATCTATTTCAGTCTCCACCCCGCCTAGTCGTTAACAGACCTACCCAGACGAATGTGTGATAATGGGGTAAAAACGTGTGCCACATTAAGCATCCTATTGATTTAACAACGATTAGATACCCACCGATTCGTAAAGATTTGCGTCGGTTAATCGTTGGCATGGATACTCCTATGAAGCGTGACCAGCTGCCGGATCTTCCCTTAGTGTGTATGGAATCAGCACGGGCGACACCAATCCGAAAATAAACGCGACTCCGAATGTCAATCGCAACAAGACTATGTCCAACGGAGGCAGCAACAAGGGCTCCACTTCGCACTCGGAATCCTCCAATAGCTCCCCGAACCAAGCACTCATGCTGAGGGACAACAACGACTTCACCGACTTGACACTCTTCGGATCGCCCGCCCCTGTGCTGAGTCGCACGGGAACGGTGCGCAGAGCCAGCAGCGTGCCCAAGAAGGACAAAGAGGCCCTCAACGGCGACGACCTCGACTCCATCCCGCACACCAAGTCACCGAGGTCCAGCCCCGAACTCCACCCAGACAGATACCGCAAGTCGCTGGACAGCACCTATAGGCTGAGCTTGGAGTCCATTTCGGAGTACAAGACCAAGAGCTCGTTCTCCACCGCGTCCTTCTACCCGAGTCGAGAATGCAGCTCGATGGACTCGTCTTCGTCGGACTGCACCGACTATGCGGTGAGGAGCACAACGGAGACGAACAAAGACGATAAGACGCTGATGAGTCCCGGCTCCAGCTATCTGAGCTGGATCGAGAGTGTTAACAGTGAGTATTTTGGGAGCGCCACCACCACTGCGGACGTAGCTGATGTTGATAATAAAGTTGGTGAATGGAATAACTTCTGGTTGAACTATAACAGTGCGAGGAGTCGCTACCTTTCCAGTCCCTATCTGAGCACGTCGAACGAGGATAGGACTGGTGACGAACTTTCAGACGCTAAAAGTACCTGCAGTACCCAACGCGAGTTCACCGAGAAGATGGCGTCGGAGCAGATCGTCTTGTCGGTGGACGAGATCAATGAAGCCATCAAGTGCTCGCAGAGGATCACCGAAATTTTGCAGAACGCTCTCAAGAGGACGGAGCAGGAATTCGATGATTCCAAGAACGATTCGTACTACTCACAACCCTACTCTCAGCAGGTAAGAGAAAATATTTAATGTAAATTGTGTTATCTATATTTTGAAAAATCGTCAAAATTAAAATTAACATTTGCACAAAAAACAATTATTTAGGAAATAGTACGTGTCTCTTATACACCGATTTTGAGCCTCGGGATATAACCTTTACATCAACTTATTTTTAGAATTGTTCAGCGGTATCAATTTTAACTTGTTAGATTATCAGCAACTTAGAATAGAATTATCCAAAATGAAATTAATAGATATATACATTAATAATAATGTTTTAAAACAAATTTTGATATAATATTATTTAAAAGTTGTACTGAACACATACATGAAAAATAAAAAAATGTAGACATTTACATTAATAATTAACTTAATAAATAAATAAACTGTACTTTTAAATAGATTTAGTAGATACTTCTGCAATTTTTTGAACTGGATGTTTTTTAATTAGATATTTGCAAAATATTTGGAATGGTAGGTGACCAAAAAAAATATCATATTATAAAGATAATGTTTATTCAAAGTCATAAAATTTACTTTCAATTCAATACAAAATTATGCATGTTACCATAGGAAGTGTAAAAATATCAAAATTTTACCAATCTGTATCTGTACTTTGATGTTGTGGATATACGTTATCTCTCATAATTATGACATAAAGCACGTGTAATTTTTTCTGGCGCTCTAATTACATTATAAATTACATAAATAAAAAAATGCAAGTCGTTAAAAACATATGGAATAAAATAATTGTGAGAAAAACATTTGAAAAGTCGAGTCGTTGTAAGTGGCACTATTTTCACTATAATAATTTCACTGTTTTTATGAAGTTGTTTGTAAATATGCCAGTGTCTTATAATAGATAGAACGCCAAAGAAATAAGAAGAGTCTTTTATATAAACTCTTGTTCAAAACCCATCTAACAGAGTGGTCCTTCAAAAAAATAGTTATTTGGAAATAACTCCCTTAGGTGGCATCTTTGAGAAAAAGTTTATGTAATAGATCCCCCTATTCTTACGTGTTCTATAATTTTCCAAATATTATAAGACACTATAAATGAATTTTCAGTTTTACGTCTTTTTTCAATATGTTAATTGTTCTATTAAAATTGTCTTCAAACATTTCTATTATTTTATTTATTAATTTGATAACTCAATTAAATCATTACATTTACACAAAAGTCGATTTTAGAAGATAATTTATTTTAATTGAAGATCGGGGGTGCGTTATTGAAACACATTCCCCCCATTTTAAATAAATTCTAGATCACCAAGTAAGCTTCCAATTAAGGCACAAAATTCATAAAAATAAATATTGATTTGATTTACTCATTTAATTGAAAAGCCAGTTAATAAAAACTACATATACTTTTGCAAAATTCATTTGTTTTTTAGAAAAGATCTGTTTGTTCAAAAAAAAATTATTTTACGAATGAGTTTTCTATTTTCCAAAAATTTGCTGTTGAATAATAAACCGTTTTCCAAATAAATGTTTATGAATTGAAGTAAATTGATATTTAAAACTGATTTAAAAAAATCGTGTAACTTAAAAGTCAGTTTTTNNTATTGCATAAATTGCTCATTTTATTCGAGTAACGAAAACAAATAATAAAAAAGATCACCAAGATGGTTTTCTTTCAGAACTCCGCCAAGGAAGAGATAATCGTGGCGCGAGAGCGCTCTTACTCGTACGCGATGGACCCACAAGAAATCCAGAAGCAGAAACAGCTGCTGAAACCCGCACCTCAGTCATCGAGCAGTAGTTGCATAAATGCGTTGTTGAATACCGGCGTGGCAGACATCCTCAAGAGAGTGATAACAAAACGTCGCGAGGTCTTCAATCCGGAGGAATTTCCTCCGGCTCCAAGAGGCAGCTTCTCGAGCACCAAGTGATAATAACAATAAATAAGCAATCAAATGTTTTTATTTATATTCTAAATAATTTTGATAATAACAATGAACAAATAAAGCTCCACTTTCGAACGATCCCGCCATCGTTGGTTTTCAGCGGCCGGTTGGTAGCCCTGTTTTTCAGTTCGGAGGTTGTCATCAGTCAATCACGCATCCCGGATGCCCGGATTGGTCCCGGAAATGAATAATTAGGGTAGACTCGTGTTTTTAGCACAGTGTTTACATAAAAGCAACCCGTGTTATGTAATTCGTCGCGCTGTGACTCAATTTTCTTCCTGTGAAATCGCTCGACTCTTATTCTGTGGTGTTTACATTGTGATAATTAAGAAAGGGTGAGTAAGCGACCTATTTTTCTGCTGTTATTTATACACATTATGGCGTCTTAACCTATTATTGTTTCCTTCAGCAAAATGGCCACGACTGAACAGTTCTCGTTGCGCTGGAACAACTTCCATTCTAACCTCACTGCTGGCTTCCATGAGCTGCTCGAGTCTTCCGAAATGGTCGATGTCACGTTGGCCGTGGAGGGGCATTTCTTCCAGGCTCACAAAGTCGTCCTGTCCATTTGTAGTCCATACTTCAAGCAGATGTTCAAAGTCAACCCCTGCAAGCACCCTATTGTGATACTCAAGGATGTGGCGCACGACAACATGAAGGATATCTTGGAGTTCATGTACATGGGGGAGGTTAACGTGCTCAGGGAGAACCTGGCCACGTTCCTGCGCACGGCGGAGCTCCTTCAGGTCAAAGGGCTGACAGGAGACGATTCGGTGAGTGGAAAAGCCCGATTTGCAGCCAAATACGCGTGATTTTCCGTTTTGCGATAAGACTGTTTACGCACTGAAATATTTTGTTGCCGTTATTGAATTTCTTGGAGATACCAGCTCTCTCCTCGTTATTTATTGGCATTATCACCAGTGGCGTAGTTTCAAATAAATAATTTAATGTTTGGGGTAATTCCATATTAAATCACATATCTTTGAATGCGTTCTTTAGTGTAGCACTGATACAGATACAGGGCATCAGATAGAAGATGTAAACATGATAATTCATCTTGCAGATAAGAACTTCATGTTATTGACAGATAGGAAAACCATTAAACTCTAGCTATTTCAGAATAATTATGAAAATAACAAAATCACGCAAAAAACTTTAATAATATAATTAGATAAAAGGAATATTGCTACTGTTGTCAAACACATTTTCCGTGTTTGTTATTAAATTTGAATTGTGATAACACTTTGTGTAAGATGATATTAGTTGGGATGGTTTTAAAGACATGTTGTAAAACTATCTTTAGGGTATATAACTTTCAGTTGTGATTAATTATAGAGGACCAACATGGGAGTGAATAGAATAGTGTATTAAATTTTTACTGATCTTAATATCAAAAAAATATATATTTGACAAAACATTGGAAATTGGTTAACTTCAAAAGTTCAAAAAAGCTATTAGAAATAGTTTAGTAAATTTTGGGACCTTCATTTGTACACTGAAAATTATAATTTTAGATCTGAAGATAATAGCAACCTACATAATCACTTGACTCCAGTTACAGATTAGTTTATATAAAACCAACTGAAAATAATATATTTATTAAACAAAAATTTACATTATTTTAAATATTCTGATTTTAGTTATTAATTTGGATTAATTAATGTACGTTTCAGCTGATTTTTGTGAATGGCCACATCCTCGTTAAAGAAAAAGTATTCAATATTTTTTAAACTCTTAAGACAAAAACTGGATATCTTTCACGCTTAATTTATTTTAGTGTGTTAAATAACTTTTTAAAGTTAAATTCATCTTCCATGGAATATATTGATAATAAGATTGAAAAATGCGGCAAAATATGATCAAAAGATGTTAAAAACTTTTAAAGTGAAATTTAAAAGCGTAATTTTTTTAAAGTTATCGTAACTTGTTAACTTGTTATTGTAACTTGTAACGTTAAAAACTAAATAAAAAAGGTATTCTTGTTAAATGTCGATAGGGCGAACTGATTTCAAATTATTTGAATTGAAACATTTCAAAATAAAAAAAATAGGGTTGAAAGATTACCCGCTCACTCGTTGACACTACCCCTGTGAAGTATAAAATTATACATAATTTATCAAAATGAGTATTTGTATCTGAAAAATAAGATACCAAATTTTGTTTTTGTACTTCACTGTGTTTCAAAATTATTCACAAATAAATAAGGCCTTAATGAGAGGCTGTAACTCCCTTAGGGGGCATCTCAAAGAAAAAGTTTTTATAAAAGACTCCCCCCCCTACTTTTTTGTGTTTTATAATTTTTCAAAGTGTTGAGATGTAATTGCGAAACACCTTTAAACTTGCTCAAGTTACACCATAAAAATTACATAAAATATAGAAAAGTTATTTATTTAAATTGTCGAGTAAATTTTATACTGATTCTGATTATCTAATTGCTCCTGGAAAATTGACGCAAAAATGTATTTAAAAATATATTGTTAATAAGTAATAATAATAATAGTAACATTTCTCAACACGTTGAAATTTTACAGAACTACTTTTGGATTCATCTATCAAAAATTGAAAACCTTTCTGTATGATATGATATGGAATTGCCTTTTATTGAAAAACAATTTAAATTCCGATCGATTTGGTCCACAGAGCGAGACGTCGTCGCGCAAAGACGACAAGTCGGACTCAATCGCCGACAACGACGAGGACCAGGACCTGAGCCAGTTTAGTCAGCTGATCGACTCAGACGTAGAGTTACCAGCCCATTACTCAACCCCCCGAGTTCCTACGCCGCCGGCGGCCCCTCAGAATTTACCTCCCCTCAACTCCAAGCGACAGGCCAAAACCCTCCTGCCCAGCATGAATTTCAAACGGACCAAATCGGAAGCAAGCGCCAAATCGGTTAAAACTGAAACCAGCGAATCGATGAACAACACAACGGAAGATGCGGAATACTTGGAACCGCCCTTGAAGACCGAGAGGGCGTCAACGGACTTGGAGGAAACCAAAGACAACCTGAAGCAAATATTAGAAAATAATTTTACCGGTGCGGGGGGGACGGATACTAATTTGAGCGATCAAGGTGAGTTGAGATTTTTTCCTTCATGTTAGCATGTAGTCGAAGTGTGGCTTCGTATTTTATATTTATATATTTTATATATTTTTTTTTGATCGGGATGAAATCGTGTGCTTTTCTATTTAGCGCATTTACGCTGGCTTGGTTTTTGCGTTTTACTCAACCGGTTTGATGATGAAATGGCCATTGTCGATTTCGTGGCCTTTTCATTTGACAGTCGGAATTAATTTACAGTTTTGTGTTTATTTGTATTTTATTTTTGATTTTGTGTATTATATATTAATTTGCGTTTGTCGTTGTCGTTTTTTCTTTTCTTGCATGGTAAGTAGGATCTTTGTGTAACAAGTTACTAATTCTCTCCCATAGATTTGATACAAGTTTTTCCAGCAGTGTGCTACACTTGTGGAAAAGTGATGCGGAAAAGCAGTCTGAGAAGACACATGATCGATGTGCATTTGCCTACGCAACAGTTGCCCTGTGATCTATGTCATAAACTGTTTAAAACCGCTAACAGCTTAACCACACATCTAATAACTATTCATAAGCAATTCAAGTCGAACCGACATAAAATTAAACAGTAAACATATCGTTAAAAACAAGTACATATTGTGATACCGACTGCGATTTTCAAAATTGTTGTTGTTGAAGTGGTGATAATTTTTTATGACAATAAAATGTTGACAGATTTTATAAATAATAACAGAAATTTATTTGTCGTATTGTTATTATGATGTTGTTTGTTACGAAGAAAATACAGTTTTTTATTATAAAGTACATGGTGATTTCTAGATGGTTCTATCATTTTTTAACATAAAAATATAGCAAATATATTTTTAAGCTAAGCTTTGGCGTAATTCAGTTGAAATTCCCCGTTAGAGTTTTGTAAAATCTCTGAAATTTCAGGGAATTGCGTAATATTTTGCCGAAATTTTATAAAGTTAATAAAATTTTGTGAAAAATTGTCAATTTTGATGAAACTGAAAATTTTAGGTTTTGGGGAAATGAATTTTGTTTCAAAAATTGAACAAATTTTACGATTGGGTTTAATAAGGATCGAAATTATATGTAATTTTTGAAATTTGAAATAAATTGTGAAGCAATGTATAGTAACAAGGAACCACCTGTATATCGAACTCAGATTTATCGACAGTTTTTATACTTTAACAAGTTACAATTGGACACACCTGTGTAATATTTTGGCGCAGTAAATTTTTTTATGGTTCCATACTTGGTAGTTTGACATAAATCCAGTGACGACGAATAGGTACGACACACTGATTAAAAAACTGTCGTTGATCTGAAGAACTATACAGTCTGTTCCATAAAATGGTAATATCTGAAGGGCCGACAGCTGAAGGAAGCGTTCTTCACGTTTCTGCCAATTCTAAATAAATTCCGCAGCGGCCGGCCCTTCGGTGATGCAAGAAATCGTCATATCAGAACCTGGTGATGATTGTACTGTCTGTACGACACTGTCCAAATATACAATCCAACTACTAACACTTGTGTTTTTCTTTGTGCCTTAATTCACAATGCTGCCGATCGGATTTAATTAACGAAGTAAGAATAGCCGCATGCCTTCCGCCAGCGCAAAAAACCCAATTAATTGTTGATTGAATTTAGGGAGGCCGTCGGAAACGAAATACAACAACAGACATACGTATCAGTGCGAAAAATGCTACAAAAAGTTCTCGAGGAGAGACCACCTGCGCACGCACGAGAAGAACATACACGGCGAAGATGCTGGACCGTTTGTGTGCGTGATATGCTCGCAGTTGTACAAAAACACGGAAAGTTTAAGGAAACACATCGCAAAATTTCACTTTCCGAAAATGAACGAACTCAATCAAAAAGTCGAAGTGAAAGCCTGACGGAAAGGGCGTCGGGGAGGGCGATAGATATTACCTGATTGTTGAAATGTTGTCGAGTTGGCTATTTTGTTTATTTTTTTTTTATTATTATTTGTGACCCGAAGAAATGTTTTTTTTTTTTTTGGTATAAACAATGTATTTGTTTAAGCTAGTTTACTATTATTTTTGGAAATATTTAAACGTCAAATGTTAGTGCTTAGATTTGTATCGTTATTATTATTTTTTATGTCGTTCAATCAATTTCGCCCCACATGACACTTGAAATTTTCGATTTTTTTTTGCTAGTCAGGAATTGTATGATTTTTCAACAACCACAAAAGACTTATTAAACTTATTATTGTAACCCAAACGATAGATTTTAAGGATTTTTTTGTATTGTTATTATATAACTGTTATGGTGATTTATATTAAATTTCGTTGTCTTTTATGCTTTAGGTGCCTTATGTAATTATGTCATGTCAATAAAATTATTATTCTAAATCTGTTTTTATTATTTCTGTTATTACTATCCAGCACTACAGTTTTTACACTTTTGTCACGGCTTTGTATTACACACCGGAAATTTTGTGGTGCTCAAGTACAAATTGTCTCAATAATTCTTCATTGCTAAGTATCTGCTGGCAGTTTTTTTAATGCGCAACACAAACTTGTTTCTTCAGATTCAGTTACTTTTACAAATTACACATCAAAATGTTAATGCTTCTTCACTGTAAATAAAATTTTTGTGCTCCCGAAACTTTAATTTTATAATTTTTTTTTTGCCCTTTGTGAACAGTTTTATTGGAAAGGTGTTGACCTTTTTGTGTTCCGATGTTAAAAAAAGGAGATTTTTACCTCGACGTGTAACAACGTCTTATTAACATTTCTGCAATATTCTTTTGTAATTTTGAGCTACTTTTAGGACATTTTTAGCTAACAAGTACTATTAAAAATGTTTTCGTTTTTCTTCGCGTTAACGTTATATTCACAAAATTCATTTATTCATTATAAAAATCATTTTAGGATTACAGCAGCACAAAAAAAATTTGAACGCACATTAAAAATTGTTTCTTGTCTGAAGTAAGTATTTTTGTGCTGCCGTATCATCATTTTTGTGCATATTTGTGCTGCTACTCTTCCAAAAACAAAATTAATTTTTCAAGTATCAGCACGAAACACCGTTTTACAGTCGCTTGTGCTTTTTCATATACGGGATGCAGTCAGAAAGTCTAAAACCCTCCTACCTACAGATTGAGTGCTTCGCTGCGATGGAAACATCGCGTTATTTATCATAATAATTTTTTTTAAAAAAACTTTAAGGCTGTTTCACCGTGCCCCCCCTCCCCCCTTCCTTCCCCCCAAACCCGGTGTGACAGTCTTACAAGTTTACGGTTGTTGGTGTGCTGGGTTTTTCCTTGTAAATACTTCACTATAAGGTAATATAAAATTGTTTAATTTTTATTTTTTCATTCTATGTTGCGTTTTTTCAGATGAAAAATACTTGGTCGACCAGAAAGTGTACGTGTACTGCCCGTACTGCTGTAGGAAATTCGTCAACCGCTATAACCTGAAGGTGCACATTAGGGATAAGCACGAGGACAACCCGATCGACTTAGACTGTAGGATATGCGGCAAGGTGATGCGCAACAGAAGCTGCTTACGGGTGCACATGTACCACCATCGCAAACAGCAACTGGAAGCCACATGCGCGGTGCCGATAGTTTAAAGTTGTTGCTCATCCTAAATCATGTTTGCCCTAGGTTAGTGCGTTTTTGTTGTTTTCTTTAATTTATTTCGTTAGAATGTAATTTAGTCTGTTCGTGCGGCAGTCCGCTTCGCGAATACGAGTACAGGTTGGATTATTCAATAAACTACCTCTACTGCAATTAAATTTACTAGGGAATATCCGGAGAAGGCTGTAAATATGATAATTAAAAGAAATTGATGCAGCTATGAAAGAGGACGAGTCATTTCTGCGTATACAACCTGTTTAGCGATATTCAGTATAAGATAATTTGTAACATTCCATTTTGTTGGAGTTATGCTTTTATGTTTTAAAAACCAAATATTTATCATCTCCAATCTAGTTTCCATAATGCTGCTATTACCTTAGTTTTTCTTGTTTTCTTTATTAACTAGTGGTTTTGTTGTTATTTTTTTTTTTTGTAAATATATTTTTTTGTGATATTAAGTGTATAATAATAGCACAAGTCGCAATGGGTCGTATAGGTTTTTTTTTCTCATTTTAATGTGTGACATTCCATGTTTCGCTATTCGTACATTGTTAAAACGGGATAATTTTGTAATATTTTAACTTTAAAATAAATAAAATAGTCAGATGTGGTTTTATCTTATCTTTACCGGAAGAAGCAGGGTTTCCCTGTGATTATTCGGGAGTGGATTTTGCTGTTGACGCAGCAGTTCAGTGTGTGAGATCAGACGAGAATGTTTTTCGATTTTGCAAGGAAAGAAGGGTTTCCCACCCAGTACCCCACAAATGAAACCCCCGTGACTGTGGACGTTTTGGAAGCCGGATTCATAGCTGCATTTATTATTTTGCTCCTTTCGTTCTTGATCGCCTTGCCAACTTCCATCTTTAAAACGGTGAGTTTTATTTAAAAAATGTTCAATTGGTGTATTCATAGATAAGATAAAAAAACTTGACCAAATAAATCAACTGTTAAAAATTATTGTAGACGGCCTCCCGGTTCCTGCGCATAGTATTCCTGCTGTTAATTGGTTTGTTTCTCCTGCGTAAGTACCTTTTGATTTAAAAATCCTCAAAATCTCACTCGCTGCTGTCCCAGTCGGGAACTTCGGCCAAGAATGGGAAGTGGGACACATCCGTTCGAAAACGCCTTACAAAGCGGGGTCTCCAGTCGAAATCAACGCTTCGATAGGCATCAAAATCGGACTGAGGAGCGTCAACGTGACCTTGAAAAGCAGCCCGGTTCCGGAGACGCTCAAACGCGAAGTCATCGACTACAACGAGAGGTTTTCCTGGACATGGGATCAAGGCCGTTTCGGGTTTGGACCTTTCGGTAAAAAAATCCGTCGAGACGATTCGAAATTGATCGATTTTTTTTAGCGGGGCATTTGCAGCAGGAGTTCCGGGCGGCTCAGTATAGAGGGCTGCCCACGCCGATACTTTGGGTGATGGACTACTTCGTGATCGACGGTGAAGGATTTCGATTTGGACGATTTTATCGAACAGCTGGATGGTACTCCCATATCGCGATGTACTGTGCTTTCACCTGCTGGTTGTTGTCTTTGATTTTGTTTAGATCTGTCATTATTTACGGGGCTTACTGTTTGGGAGTTTGCGGGATACTTCAGCTGACCGCCAACTTGCTGTGGTTAGTGATAAGAAACCCAAATCCTCTTGTGATACCGTTTGAAGAAGCCACGATCAGGACTAAATTTGGCTTCAGTTATTGGCTGACTTTTTCTTCAGGCATCATCTGTGTTGTTGCAGCCGCCGTGATAATATTAGTGGACTTCAAATTCGATACGAAATTATACACGTTCTTCGGAGTTGACCCGCTCAACAGCTATGATGAAGTCGCCTACTTAAGTAACTTTCTTTAATTCAAAAAAATCTGTAAATTCTAATCAGTTTAATTCCAGCTAAAAAAGAAGAGTTGCAACTGAGGAAGAAGACCACTATCAACGATATACCGTTGATGAATGTAGGAGCACCAAGCTCTGGAGACGATGATGAGGACGACGACGAAGAATATGTTCCGGTTTTCATAAAAAGACACACCAAAGCAATTGGCCCCCCTATTGTTAGAAGCAATAAACCTAGGCATCTCATGAACAAAGTGTAATTTCCATTTATAGAATGTTTTATTGTTTAATAGTTGTTACATTAAGATAACGACAATAAATTAGAAGTCTGTAAGGTTGGCAACGCTGCAACTCCACTCTGGCTTTTCAAACTAACCTCACTATTCTTAATCTTCCAATTATTCTCCGCAAGTGGGTCTCTCACTAAAGCAAAAATCTGTTCAAAAATCCCTACACAAGCATCATTTGCGTGTAAAGTCCCACATACCATCACCATAACCAACCCGTGAGGATCCACCCAACCACGAATACCCTCCCTCGTCAGATTTGGATTAAAAAATAGATTATATTTCATCTTTAATAAAAATAATTTCTGGACGATTTCTTGTGGGTTGTTTTCAACAACTTCTGTTAATATGTGGCCGTTATTTGCCATGTACATTCGTAACTTAGCATCTGCATAGAAATGTTCATGATTAATGCACTCATTTTTATTCATTTGGGAATAAAACCAGTGGGTAAATTGTTCGGCTAATAATCTTATGGTATCACCATCTGCTGCATTACTAGGTATAAGTTTTTGTTTGCACTGAACATTCCAGAAATCAATCACTTTTTGAATTAAATCATTTTTAGTAGCTGGCAAGTCTACAGGAACATTGTTCTTGTGGAGGTAGCCTAGGATAATTTCTCTGGTGATTACTTTGCGTTTCAATATACTGATTGCATCAGGGGAATAATTTAAGACTGCGTTCACAGCTTCTATAACCAAATGAGTTTTTTTACACTGCACATTAATGAAATGCACCTACCTTGTCGAGAGTCTATTTTATTCTTCAATAGACCTTGAGTGACAGTTGCTGCCAAGGAGAATATACTATTATCGTCGATATCAGATAAAATTTCTTGAATTCCTAACCTCGATTCTTCATTTAACATATTCAAATGAAACTTTCATCAAATTCATGGAAGAAACTTTAAAAACAATTCACGGAATATTAAAAACTATCATAATAAACTTAATTTTGCATTTTTTTCAGGTTATATCCATAACATTGATGACAGTGATGACACAATCAGTGGCGGGGTGTTAGTAGGGATAGCGCAAAAATACAAAAAACTTCAATCTCGTAATACTGTGATTTCTCCACATGGATTTGATTGTCTAATAAAATTCTTCCGCAGTGCATAATTACATTTGTTCAAACAATACCGCTCAGAAGGCAAATTCAGACCACATCGAGTCATGAAACCTGGCAAAGGTTGTCTATTGATTTCATCTCCCACTTTTGCAATTTCTTCAAATGAGATTACCACTGTCTGGCCGCGAATGTAATCTATAGCAAAAATTACATCATGTAACGTGGGTTGATTATGCTGGGCCCAATGTTGCGCTTCTTTTAAAACTGAAGAGATGTAATTGTAAGTAAAGTCACAAAGGGACGTCACTATATTGAGGTCGTAGTCACACACGCCCATTTCTCTTAGTACAGAAAGTACAAAGTCTCTGATAGAGGAGAAATCCATTTTTTAAAATGAACAGATTTGAAATTTCAAGTCGTGTGACGTTACCTGTACCAACTTTAAAAAGATTAAGTAACTAAATACTTGCGTTATTTTACAGTCATAATTTGTGCCTCATTTTAATCCTTCGAAAAATTTTATTTAATAGTAAAATACGGAATTACGCAAATTATTGATTACGTTATTATGGATATAAACGTCAACGTATAGTGTAGTTTCAGATTTAGCACCAGCCACTTCGATTGGTAGACCTGCTTGTCAAAATTATGATTCCGGTAGGATTTAAGTTGTTTTCTTTAATAAAAAGGTAAATTATCCGTAATTGCAACAATAAAAATCGTTAAACAATTTGTCGAGATGGCTAATCAATAAATTCCAAGTTGTAGACCAATTATTTAGGATCATGGGAGGTTATGTGCAGCTCACCCGTATCATTGGGACTTTGTTTAGAATGATCTTGAAAGTATGGGCTTACTCGGGGCTGGTCCTAGTGTTTTGCTTTCTTTTATACTACCTGTACGGAGGCATATTCGCGGTTGTGTTGCTATTCTTTTCAGTGACAGGAGTGCTGTACCATGTTCAGGATAATTTCTTGTTTTATCCGGAGCTACCTAGTCATTCCCGAGTGTATATACCGATCCCTTCGACGTTTGGTCTTCCATACGAAAGCGTACAAACCAGAGGAAGCGACGGAACTTTGATCCACATGTATTTCATCCATCAGCCGAAAGAAAGACAACGATTGTCACCCACAATAGTATTTTTTCACGGGAACGCTGGCAATATGGGGCACCGCTTGCAGAATTGCCGGGGTTTGTATCACAATTTACACTGCAATATCTTGTTAGTTGAATATCGGGGATACGGACTCTCTGAAGGGAGCCCCACTGAGGAAGGGCTCTACATCGATGCTAAAGCTAGTCTAGACTACGTATTCTCCAGGACTGACATCAACCACTCTGAAGTGATCGTCTTTGGAAGATCTCTAGGTACCAAAATCAACATTCAAATTTCATTTTTAATCTTGCCAATTGCAGGGGGCGCTGTTGCGATTGATTTGGCGTGTAAAGAAGAGTACGGAAGCAAGATTTGGTGTTTGGTCGTTGAAAATACATTCTCGAGCATACCAGACATGGCCAAAGTCCTCCTTGGGTGGAGATTGTTGCAATATTTACCTTTATTCTTTTATAAAAATAAGGTTGGTGGTAATACTTGCGCATTTTCAATGGTGACGGATTTTTTTCCAGTTTTTGTCATATCAGAAGATGAAGCACTTGCGGGTGCCCACACTATTCATATCCGGAATGGCTGACACGTTAGTGCCTCCAAGGATGATGTCTGAGCTACACAACAGTTGCAGAAGCGTCCGGAAGCAGCTGTTGCAAGTTCCAGATGGTACACATAACGAAACGTGGACTGTACAAGGGTATTATCATTCTCTAGCTGTATTTTTGCAAAACTGTCGCATACAAACAGTCGAAGAGAAGGATTTTAGCAATAAAATCGATATTAGCAAATTTGAAAGTAGCGTCACTTGGAATAATGTACAAAATATTTGATTTGTCAGATACGTTGTTTGTATTTTTGTGTCAAATTTTGTTGTTTTTACTTTGTTCTGTGATGTAAACGAACAAAATAGGTCGGATATTTATTGTTTTTTAACAGTGTCCTTAATTTAAACGTCCAAAGAAAGTGTATATATTTTATAACTATTTTAAATTGATGAAACGCCTAAGCGCTTACTCCAAGGCAGTCGAACAAATGTACATATTTTTGCATGCTTTTAAGACCGCCATGCCATGTTATCTATTATTTTTACTTTGCAATAAACATTTTTGCAAATTAACGCTAGTTTTAATTGAGTGTGCCAGTGCATCCCCTGCTTCTTCCCAGAATTATATTTTGTTTTGTAAATTTTGGTGGATGCGCCGGGATTTTGAATACTTTCTTTTTAAACAAATATACTGTTTGGTGATAATGATAGGTGGTAATTACAATAAAATAAGTATAAATATTTTATTAACATCCAGGTACAAGCTTTAAAGCTTACGAGAAAAAAAAATATATATATATAAATGAAAGTACAAAAGAAGTTCAGTATTTAGTCAACATTTTCAATGGCACTGTAAAAATAAAAAAATTGTTATCAACATTCGTCTTCACTTTATTTACTGATTTTTACCTTTGAGAAGAACTGTCTTTTTCAGTCGAATCTTCTCTGGGTATTTCCTCATGAACGTTATCGTCTTGATCTAAAAAAAAAGCATTTCAGCTAACAACAAAACCATCAATTAGCAATCCTCACCTTCTGACCCGAAATCCATTTCCACGACTGCATTTATCTGCTCCTTAAACGAATCCAGTTCATTTTCCAGCTCCAAATTTCTCTTTTCCAGTAACAAATTCTCGTTTTCTTTCGCGTCATAGTGACACTGCAACTCCACATAATCCCTCACGGCATCATCCAAAGTTCTTTGCAGTTCCATCTTCTCTTCGTTCATTTTTCGATTTCTCTCCATCAATTCTTTCACCTGCTGCTCCTTGGTCTCATTCTCGATTTTCAATTGCGTCAAGGCTTTCTGCAAGTCCACCTCTTTATTCTTCAACTCATCTATCATTTCCTTCAATTGTTCTATTTCTTCTTCATCGGAGCTGTCCAACTGAATGATGGCGTTACGTTCCGACTCCTCCAACATCGCTTCGTATTTCAGTCTCATATTTCGCAGTTTTGTCTCGTATTTCAACGCAACGTACGCCTCTGCATCTTTAACGCGCCTGTCTGCATTCTCCTCGGTCTCTTTCAGTATCTTCTCGTACCCTTCGATGATATAATCACGACTTAACTTTTCGTTGATTTCAAACTCGTTACGTTGCTGTTCTAGTTCGTTTTGCAATAACAGAACGGCGTTTCGCAGCTGTTCGATGTCATCTTCAACCTCGGAAGCATACCCGTTTTCTGTTATTCCGCTCCTGCTCTGGACCAGCTGCGAGAATCGACTCGGTTTTTTCGCAAGAAGATTTTCAACAGGACGCCTCTCGATCGCTATATCTTTGGCCACAGCTGAGAAGTTTAATACGTGTTGTGTTTCATCGAACATTTCACGTTTCGGACTTATATTAACGATCATCGCTATGTCCTCTTGGCCCGCTAGAGCTTTCTGGAAAAGTTGCGTCAATTTCGACTCTCTGAACGGTACCAATTTATGATCGTTGTGTTTCTGCGAATTTCTGATGGCGGAAATGCACCGACCCAACACCAAGAGCGAGCTGTTTATATTGTTGGACTCTTTGAGCCTCTCACCCACGTTCATCGTCTTTTTGGTCCTCTCCGAGCCGGCTAGATCGCAAAAATTGAAACTACTGATGTGAATACCACCATCAGTGTCGGATACTTGCACCAATTTAATAGTAAAGATAGAATGCGATCTGCTAGAGTGCGAGTTGAGGTTGGTAGAAGCATAATTTAAATTGTGGATGCCGTATTGCAGAATCTCATAGGCTTCCAGTCCAGATGTCACGTTGATATTGGTTAAATTTTTAATGTAGGTGTTGCCGTTGGAACAGCCCAATCGCAACCTAGGCCTCTGTTTACCCCTAGGTGGATCCGGTTGCAATAAATCGTAGATTTGCTCGTTGTAAATCTCAGCGAAAGAAACCCAAATCGATAAAGACACACCCGAAGATTGTTCCAAGAGCCCAACTGGTTCGCCGCTCAACCTCTGCTGCATCGCCCTGTAAATGCACCATGTACTCGTCCCGAATTACAAACATTAACAAACAATACATGTATGTCTTCACATGCTGCGTTTTATCCATCAGCGATGAAGAAGCGTTGAGTAAATTCTTCCGGAACTGCCTCTCTTTTCTCCAATCGCTGTCATTAAGTAAAGTGATATTTCCAGCAGGTAATGGCTTCGCCACAGGATTCTTTGAGAGTTGGGGCAGCGTACGAAAGAGGTACTCCAGAGATCTCGGTACCACTCCCGGTTCTTCATCGGTTCCGATCACAGTAAAAGTTTTGCCTAAATCGACGAAATCAGCGGCTGGAAATTCGCACGAAAAATACTCACCTGAACCTGAAGCGCCGTAAGTCAAAAGCGTCGAATTCTCTCCGTTGATAAAATCCAAAATCTTTTGTTTGACGATGCTGTTAAAAATTTCATTTTGTGTCGTTTGCGGATGGAAAATTCTGGAAAAGGTGTATATTTTTCGGAGGGAGTCGCCCTCTCTCACGTTGCGCATGCAATGGGAGCCTTCGGGCACGTTGCAGATGAGAGTGTCGTTTGAGATCACATACAAGTTACTGAAGTTGTAGCCGCTTTTTATGCGCAAATAAACTCGAATATTTTCGCTCTGAAATTTGAATAGAATATTGATATTTAACATTTCTTCCTTGACCTACCGTTAAAGTTTCATGGTCAAATTCATATTTTAAATAATTCCTGTATTTGAAAAATCCGAATAAACCAATTAAATGTAAAAAACATTTAAAACGTTACATTCGTAAATCTAAGAGCTTCTTCTCCTTCGCCTCTGATACCCTATTTCATCATAGAAATAAAAATGTGAGAACACTGACCACACTTATTACCAAATGGTTTTACTTG
>QDEB01021979.1:7651-27175 GCA_004193795.1 Asbolus verrucosus | reverse complement strand
ATAGCTTTGCTGTCTAGATATCTCTACTTAATTGTTGATTGGCTTAATTGTTTTCCTGACTGATTTTCGCCGATTCCCTTCAACGTATCATCAAGCAAATAAAAACAAAAGTATTTGAGAGTTAAATGAAGAAGAAAAAAAGGAACCTGTAACAGCTCAACATTGGCGGTCTTTTTATTACAAATGAAGTTAACTCTTATTAAGACCATGTTTTTGAAAAATGAAATAATCACAGACATGAGTAGTGGTGTACGTTAATATATAATAGCTTAATAAAAAAAAAACATTTCATTTGAAAAGTTATTATTCGGCGGTTAAAAAAACTACCCAAGCATAGTAATACATTGTTAAAGGAAACAAAAACTCTTCTGTTGGAAACAAATGTTCAAATACACTTTTCGTGGATTTCTTCATGAATTTTGTATGACACCACTTAATATTTGGGGCATTTTCTAACTACTCGAAACTACCAAAAACCATCTATTATTACGTCATAAATATGTTATTCAAATAATTCCACAANNCACATGGTCATTATTTCCAAAAATATTCAGAGGGTGCGCCATGGAACATTTACTATCCTCCTCAAATGATAGAATCACGCTTCTTTATCCAAGAGGTGTCTTTGTAAAGCACAAAACTCATCAAATAGTCGTTGAATTGAAATTCTAGAGGATTTGAAAATATTATTTACAATCACGAATAGCGTACCGTTTTGTTTTTCTAGTTAAAATTTAATTAATCTTAAAATATGGCAACAATCGTGGGAAATAATGCGCAATGAGAGCCGTTGTATAAATTTTGGAAAAAGTGATACATCACTTTCATTTTGTATTACATTTTAATCCAATTTTTTCAGGATAGTTAATATAAAAGTATTTTGCTTTGTTTCAATGAACCGCAACTCAATATACATGTAGTCACATTTTTATTCATAACAAATGAGTGTTGATAAAATAATAAAACCTATTCTGTAGCGTATTTTCAAAAGTTAACATACAAGTGTCTCAAAATTGACACCAAACCTTTTAAAGATAAACTGCATAGGCGTCACAAAAAAATTGTTTAAGTAGTCGTGTCGAACAATTTTCAAACAATAAAGGAATGAAAGAAAATATTTACGTTACATATAACAATCATTTTGATTACTAAGCATCCAATAGTGTTATATAATTTAACACTTTTATTGACTTATCTTAAAAGGTAAATGTAACAATTATTTTGAGTTGACAATTTTTCCCAAAAAAATTGTTGGTAATTAACTGAAGATATTCAGATTTAAAAGTGTGTTTTACATTTCATTAATCAAGATTTATAGTTCCAGACGAAAAATGTGTTAGCGATGTCGAAACTGATTAAAAACTTCACAAAATTAAGACTATTATCATTGTCACAACTCCATGATATCTTTTATCACAGTACTGTACTTGTGTTTGATTATTTCTTTTGTGTTTTCAAACCAATAATCCCACTAGTTTTAAGTCAAATCACATTAAATAATGCTTGCCAACCATAAAACAGACCTTTACACCTAATTTAAAGGATTGGGCAACTTAATTCCCTTACATATAAAAACTATTACGGACTCTGCCATTTCATAAACGATTTTCGCATCGGAAAAGCGTAAATAACTCGTCTTTAAATAAAAGTGTGGAATTAGTTCTGGAGCCCTGTTTAAGCTTCAATGTATATTTTTATTCAAAATAATCATTTAAAACAAACAAAATCGGACTAAAAACTTACTACAAAATACCTGAAATTAAAACGTGCTTCATGGTTTGTGAATTTAATTACTGAAAGACCCTGCAGAGCGCTTTTTCTAAATTCATTCATAATTACTAAGTTATAATTAACAAAACAGTTAAATGATGTTTTCTTAAAACACAGCCTTAATTGTTACTTATTTACTCAATAAAATTTCATTTACTGACATTACTTTCGTAAAAATAAAAATCGTCCAAAATTTAAACACCCGAAACCAATCATCTCTCCAAACACGTGTGTGTATAAAATAATAAAATCATTTTGCGTCCATATGTAACCCACATATTCATTATTAAAAATTGTTGTTTGATCAATATGCTAAAAATGTATCAGAAATTATCACAAATTTTATTACTCGTTCGTATCCTGTAGCGTCTATGGGCAATGGAGTTTTGCCTAATTGAAAATCGATAGATTCATGTTTTACCAACGTCATCATGCAGGGGAAGGATAAAAAATAAATAATCATATCAAAAACGCCCGAATTTATGAAGCAGGATAACATCTGAAAGATGTATTAATTTTTTGAGACACAAACGGACTATAATTATGCAGTGTTATAAAATAGGTACCATATTTTGTCGCCTTGTATATTTTAGTGCTTATGGTGTTCCTAATCATTTACACTACTTTACAATTTAGAAACAAAAAAAAGATTTACAGTTGTCTTAAACTTATAAAACCTCTTGCCACTTTTTACAATCTTTTTTTTCTTTTTCCCAGTGTTGTCATATTGTAACATAATGCAAAGTCAGTTAATAAGCCTTAATTTTGTTGACAGTTGATTACATTTGTTTTCATTTATTCCACCTTGTCACATTTCCTACATTTTATGATCATACTAAGTATCATCGAGCATATCTTCATTTTCTTTATTTAAATGAAATCTGGTATACATACATAAAACCCATATGTATACACTCATCAGATGATTTATATTTTTCAAGTTTATTTGTAAATGTATTTATATTTGTAAATTTTCTAATTTCATTTTTTTAATACCATAGTCATATCTTATTCCTTGTCAATATAAGTAAGAACAATGCTACAGCTTGTTCCATTTTTTTGGAGTTCAGTCTGTAATCTTATATTTTGTCCCCACTGACAATACAATTATATTTTTCACTTATACTTTAATTTCATTATTTACTGATAAAGTGACAAATAAGAGAAAGTATGATTTTGAAATAATATATAATGTGAATTACATAAAAATATTAAGCATAATAATTCAACACTCCAGGGTTTTTAAAAATTAGTTATAAAAACAACTTACCCCAGTTTCAATCAATTAATTTTAATCTCTGAAGCTCTGAGAAAACATTAAAGTATCCTCATAACAAGTACTGAACGTTTTCTCTAATTTGGACCTCCACACAGATTTATGTCCAGCAATTATATGCTTAAGAGGTTGTTCAAGGAGCATAACATTTGACCCCAAAAACTGAATTACATTCATTAGTAATTTACCAAAAGCTTTATCCTTCGAATGGTCTTCAGCAATATTAGATAACATTTCAACCAACTTATTCAAAGCTTCATATTCTACTTGGCTGTTCAACATATTTTCAATGATCATGACATAATTTTCATTCAATTTTTCAATAGTAAATATTAAATCTCTGAAATTTGATAATTATTCATTACAACACTGATGTGAATAAATATGTCCATACCTCAACAACAGAGATTGAAACTCCAAATTTAAATTATTTATATACTGCATAAAAACCACAATTTCTTCTCCATTTATTTCATGAAGTTTTGACAAGAACTCTTCTTTTAACACTGAAGAGTACTTAATACTGTATTGATTAACTAAGGTTAACAAATTGTCACAATACTCTTTTGTAACCTACAAAAAAAATTAATAAATAAACAAAAAATAACAATAACATAAAAGCAGTACCCAAGGTATTAGTAAATGGCGACAAAACAAAGACATTACAGTATTTGAGGCACCACTTTGAAGGGAGACTCCTAGATGGAAAACTTCTTCACTATTCAAGGTTTGGTTCAACACTTCAAATAACTCTTCCAGTTCATTAATAAAGAAGTTACCAAGATTTTCTTTAGCAGTTTCTGATAAAATCTGTTGTGTTTCTAAATTCTCTTTAATTTCAAAAGCAACATCACTAATACTGGAATTGTTACAATTTCCTAATGATTCAACTGTATCTTCTAGCTTTTCATTAAGACCTAATTGTGAAATTACTGGTTCTTCATCAGAACTTAAATCTATTATTACTGGGTTATCTGTAACAGATTCCTCCAATTTTTGGATAAAAACTGAATCCTGTAATAATGATATTATTATTAAAAATAATATTGCCATTTGAACTTGCCAATCGTAATAATTCTTGCCATGCTTGATGTTCATCCAAATTACAATTTTTATTTGCGGATTTACATTCTTGAGCTACTTTGAGAAATTTCAGAAGTTCTGGCTCTGTTTCTTTTGCAAATTTATATCCAAGAAAATTCATTTTAATATGTAACTGCTACAACTTTGCATTATAGATAAACTGGTATTTATATGCTTATTTTCTTGTCATCCTAGTTTGTATCAAGACACTTTTACAAATTTATTTCTTTATGTGTGGCAATACAGTAATAACAATTTGTTAAGATTTAAATTGTTCGCTTTATTTAAATTATGTACAGATTCCACTTTGTGTATACACCTTTACAGACTGCGTTATACGATTAGACTCTTTTTATCATATGTAACAAATAACTTGTAAAAAGTGTCTTAAGTGCGAATGTAGTATAATCTACCATGACGTGACCACCATTACTGCCAACTGTCAACAATGTCATTAAAATTCGCGCAAGAATTGTTGGTAGCACTGAATACCATAATAATAAAATATTCAACTGAATGAACACACTTGTAATATGCTGGTTGCATACGATATTAATGTCCATTAACATATTACATATTACACATTAGTTAATAATTGCTAATAAATTAGAACATTTACTATTATGTCTTAAACCTTCACTTAAACCTATTCCAATAGTTGTACATGCTGCTTAGCTACAAAGAAAATTATGTTGCATAAAGCAAAAAAATATATATCGTCTACTAAAGCAAACTTTACTTTCAACTAATTAATAGTAATAACGCAACGAAACAATTCCAGAAAACCTTTGACCGTGGAAATTCAAGGTAGCATAACAGTGACATCGTGACATATGATAAAAAAAGGATCTAATCGCAAAACGCAATTTGTAAATGTGCTGACACAAAGTAGAATTTGTATTTTATTTAAAAAAAGCGCCATCTTACGTTTGACTTACTCACTATTTACTTGGCATGAGATATGTCGCTTACACCCTCTTGGTAAAATTACTTTACGTCAGAAATGTCATAAAATTGTCAAAATATAACCTCAAAATGTCAGACGATGCAATTTTCGAATTTCTACATTCAGAAATCGTAAATTACGTAATTTCACAAAGTGAAGGCAAAAATAAGGATGGCAAGGTTGCAGCTAAGCAATTTTTTATAACAGTTTAGTTACAAAAGGGTTTTTTTCAGGATGAAGATTTATCCAACATTGAGTACATCGGTTTTTCAACAGGCTACCGGATAATAGAAAGGTATAATAACTGATAGCTTGTTTTGTCGAGTGCTTTTTTAACTAAATATTTGATCAGGTTAACTAAAGAAATGCCCAGGTTTAAAGATGAGCTTGACACCATGAAATTCATTTGCACTGATTTTTGGTCAGCCCTATACAAGAAGCAGATTGATAATTTAAGAACGAACCATCAAGGAGTATATGTATTGCAAGATAACGGGTTCAGATTTCTTACTAAATTATCAAGTGGAAAACAATATTTAGAAGTAGCGCCTAGATTTGTTGCTTTCACTTGTGGTATAATCAGAGGCAGTTTAGCAAACTTGGGGATTGCATGTCTTGTTACGGCTGAAGTGCAAAATATGCCCTCATGTAAATTTCACATACAAGTTCAAAGGACTTAGTTAATAGATATTAAAACCAAGTGTTTTACTATAAAACAACTTTTCATCTTTATTATTATACAATTCATTGAGGGTTATTACTGGAAATGTAATGTAAGAGGTCAACTGCTGTAATAATTCCAATGGGCTTCTCAATAGCTGTCGCAAGTCCAATGTCTGAAATAAATTATGAAATATTAAGTTATAAATAATTCATCAATCTCACTTTGTTTTTCCACCACTAAAACATAATTTTCACGTTCCAAGATTCGTGAAACAAGCCCCAAATTGGAATTTTTCGGAACTTTTGGGAAGACTGTAACTGAAGCTCTTTCAACAGACTCATTTGACTGAATGTTACCACTTATTAGAACATTTAATAATTTTTGCATAGTTACCATACTCAATACGCCGCTAAAAAGAGTGAAGGTTGCAATACTGACTTCAAATGTGAAACAAAAACTTACCCATTTTTATCCACAATGGGTACTTGATCAATCCCTTGCTTTTTCATTATATGAAGAAGTCTTTCACATGTCATGCTTGAAGTTGTAGTTATAAGCGGTTCAAGAATGAAGTTAGTAACACTGTCATCCCACCACCTAGTAAACATGAGCGGTTATTAAGAAAATAATACAAATAAATTGTATTTGTACCAATGCTTATTGACATTAACGCATTCTTGAAAACCTTTAGCTTCCATCCAATGATCTGATACAAACTTCGTGAGATAATTTCTTATACTGTCAGGAATAAGAACAACAACCCTTTGGCCTTTTTTTAAGCTGGATGCCGCTTTAATAGCTGCAACCATAACAGCACCACTGCTGCCGCCTTAAATCAGTTGCAATAAAATATAAATTGCATTTTTAAGAGTGTTATTTTCATACCACACAGCAAGCCTTCTTCTTTAATTAATCTTCGTGCCATAGGCAGAGATTCTTGATCATTCACTTTTACCCACTGGTCAACAACACTACGATCAATTCCTGTTGGAATAAAATCGTAGCCTATGCCCTCAACCTCATAAAAGTTTACGTCAGTTTTGTTAAGAACTTCTGGTTGTGCTAGAATTGAACCTTCTGGGTCTGCACCCACTATTATAGTGTTTGGAGATACTTCTTTGATTTTTTTCCCAATCCCTGTGATGGTTCCTCCTGTTCCAGCTCCAATAACCTATTGTTGCCATCTCTTTAATATATACTTTTAAAATTAATTTCTATGTACTTACAATCATATCAACTTGCCCATCACACTGATCTAAAATTTCTTCAGCTGTAGTGTCATAATGTGCCAAAGGATTGCCAGGGTTGCTATACTGATTTTTAAAAATGAATTATTTTATTGTAATAATTTTTTAAATTTTATGTCGTACATACTTGGTCCAAAATGATTGAATTAGGAATTTCCTTCTTAAGCCTGTGGGATACACCAAATAATCCATCTGGAGAACCGGAATCGGCAGTGACAGGGGTGCGTACTATCTCAGCGCCAAGTGCTCTTAACACATCAACTTTTTCATTGGACATCTTCTCAGACATTACGATAATACAACGATATCCTTTAACAGCTGCTCCCAACGCTAGACCTATTCCAGTGTTGCCAGAAGTAGGTTCAATAATCGTTGAGCCAGGTTTTAGCAGCCCTGATTTTTCAGCATCCTCTATCATTCGAAAACCTATGCGGTCTTTGACTGAGCCTCCAGGATTGAAATATTCGCATTTTGCAACTAAACAATGCAATATAAAACTAACTCAACCATTTTTATGAGGATATGTACTAATTATAAATAAAAATGATAATAACTGATAATCAAATACAAATTTGGATACGTTGTACATTACATAATGCACAATTTTAAAACCTTGACCCTTTTTCTGCAAGACCGATTAAACGCAAAATATAAACACAAGCAACAATTGCTAAACCACAAAAGGGGATTTTTTCAATCCCGATGTCGCCGGGATTCCCAATGTTGGTCAGTAAAAACCACTAGAAATGATTGATTTCAAAAAAAATTGTTTTAGTTTGTACTCTTAAAATATAAACTACTTTTTATTAATATCATTTTATACTATTTATTACAAAATATTTGTTTGTATTAAAAATAAAATATTTTACTTTGCATAACAAAACCGCTGCTGCAAATTGTTTAATCATATAACCAATTATCAATCACTCTTGTTCAAAAATAATTTGATGTAATGTAACACTGTTATAAAAAGTGTTCATTGTGTATTTAACACACAGAAGCCCACGATTACAATACAGATTAGATAGCATACTCCCTATCATGACAATTTTTTTATTGAGTAAGGCTACCTACAGCGGTACAGATACAAAAGACTCTATTTTAAGTACATTGATACTAAACAAAAAATTTGAACTTCAAAAAACTGTATTGTCTTGATCACTGAAATCAGTAAATAATTGTTTCTAAAAAGCAAAAAATATTAATACTGTTTATTCAAAATATTTGTGTGATCACGTGATTTGAAAATAATGTTTGTAGATAGACAGTGAAAAAAAGTTGAATGCAACCACTGATTTTTGATAGTGTAGCCTCACATAGCATTTGATATTTCATAATATTTTATGAACTTAAAATTTTATATTAGCATATTTGAAAAAAATACTGATCAGCGAAACACAGCGTAATACTGGGTTTAAAGTGATAGAACTTGTAATCTGACCCTTACTGCATTAGTTCTGTATATTAATAACGTGAAGCAATTTCATAATGTTCCAATACTTACGCACTTCACATTCCAATCCAAAACTCTTCGGAATCTTACTCAGCTGAACAAGGGGTGTATTTCCCACCGCTTTCGTAACGTCCGGTAGAATTTTCTCCTTTGTTCTCCTACTCACAAATAATTTATTTATAATTTGCAGACAATTAAAAAATAAAAAAATACCATTCCGCTTTGCGATGTGGTGATGTTAAAGGATCTGCATTTTTGTGCCACGTACACTTCGGGGCCTGATTCGGAATGGCGAAACGTTCGTTAAGGGAAGAAATGAATTTTAATCCGGATTTTTTACATTGCACGTTACCTCCTTGTTGCCCGTTGATGATTTCGGCCATTTTACAGCTTTATACTCTTCGACTGCTTCCAGGAAATATTCCACAGACTTTAAGGTTATATGCACTCAGGAAAATGCTGATTTATTGGTGGGTGAATAATGACTCTATAAATTATCACGTCAATGAAACTTACAGATGCACAGCTAGTGATTCAACAATTTGCTATGGACTATATGTGGGCAATTTTACTGGTCAACTGCTTTCTTGCACCTTGTATTAAGGACGTCAGTTCTGGGTATACATTTCTGGAACGCTAGCAAGAAGCAAGTTGAGAAGAATAAAATTATTCCCCAGTGCGAAATATAAAATACTAAATCTGTTATCTGCTATCTGTTTTATTTAATCAGGGTCATAGATTGCCAAACTTTGATTATTTTTTGAACTGCAAATAAACATTAAAGCAGCCATTATCGCTTCGTACGCAATGCCGTAACATGGGTTAACCACACAATTTTGTAATAATGATAAATTAAGAAGCAATAAGTTTTTTATTCCAGTTACAAGAGTGTAGATCTGCAATTGCGTAAAATCCGCAAACAATATTTTTTTTATTGAACTCTTTATCTCTATATTTATCGTATTTACTTCTTCACCCACAAACACACATTTTTAAATGCATGAAATCCTGGGTACATAAATCATATTTTAAAATAATGGGTGATTTCAATTGAGTTACAGCCGGTTTACTTGAAACAATCTAATTGAAGTGAATTTGTGATTAATAATCAAATTGTTTTATTCTAAATTTAATAAACTCCTACTGATAATTTTGGGTTGGCTGATTATAATTATTAAAAAAGTCCGGTCGTCTTTACTGTTTTATATACGCTTTATACATCATTTAAAAAAAGAAAAAACGTTATTTTATAATGTTGCTTTTTCTCCTAAAGTCACTTCTGAAGTACATACACCGTATTCATTTTATTTACATTGATAAATGCTGCAGTGCCTACGTAAAATCAACATAAATTTTATCATATCCTTCGTATTTTCATTATTTATTGTCATGTAGTACTATCTAATTCTTAATATAACAGACATGAGTTATGTATATTACTCACTTAACAAAAAAAACAGAATGATAAAGGCTGACTGTTGTACTGAACTCTGCAACTATTTTTTTGCGAAAAATAGGTAAATATCTAGACTTTGTTTGAATATAGTAAAATCAGTTTATAGCGTAAAACTGGCTGCAAATCCACAATTTATACAAGCAGTACACGTGACTCAAGAGAGAATTACTTGTAGAATTGAAACGATATATCTACATATAACATTTCACCGTTTTAAAATCATGTACATTATTTGAAATAAATATGCAATGCCGTATTTTCTTTTACAAATTAAATGTCCATCTAGCATATAGTCACAAAAAGTAATTTTGTGACTATATATTTAATTCCATTCATATAACTATTTCAATTGCGAACATTTTGAACGTGAAGGTAACTATTGTTACAAATGCGGAGGCCGTAACAATAAGAAAATTACGTCATTTTGTAATTTTAAATAGACTGCAAGTAATAGTTGAAAAGGGTATAATACACATCACGTTTCAGTTCATTAAGTGATTTTAGCTTTGTGAGTCAAATTGTGGTGCTTGTATAAATCATTCAGACTTGCAGTCGGTTTTACGCGGTATAGTATTGAAACGAGGTTTTACATCATTATGATTGAAAAAAGCCAATTTACCGTCAGCATATAAAACAGTGCTGCAGTTAGTTTTAATAATAAAATTCTGGTCTACACATTTAACATGTTATTTATTTCATATGAAAATTTATAAAATATATGCAATAAGGCTTCAAGACGCGTGCGTAATTATTTATACAAAAATTACAGAAAATGCAAAATGGATTTGAAAGCCATGTATCCGGTAATCGCAAAACCAGTGCCCCACGACAGTACTCTTGCTGGTTGAGGAACAACAAATACAGCGTAAACAATAGTGTGCATAATTCTAGCGGCAGTGTAAATCCTGAACAATTGGGTAGCCAAGACCAATGATGGGTTGGTCAGTGTGTAAATAAAGCCGATAACGAAGAATAAACTGATGTTTTCCAAATCATTCAAATGGGCTCTAAAAATTATTAAAGATTAATAAAAAAGGCTCAAAAATTAGCTCAACATATACCTTCTGATCCTTTCCACATTGTCATCGGTACGGGGTTTCACCTTCAAATTAACTGTATCTTCAACATTTGCGAAAGCCTGCAAATTAATTTTGGTATTAGGTAATTGTTTTCTTACATAACGCAGGTACTTGAGTATTTTATTTTGATTTACACAATTGTGATAAAAACATATCACAATACAGATAAGCAGATGTGCTATTCTGATATGAAATTCATTTCCAAACTAAAAATAACCTTTACAATCTTTATTTTTCCACTCTATTTTATAACAAAAAAGGTAGAATGGTGCAGTAATAACAAGTGTTGAAAATTCAATAAAATGTCTTTTTAGTGATTTATTACTTCAAGTGCTATCATTGATATAGCGACGACCACTTTCGACAAAATCACTAATCACCATGACTTAAGCTTTGCGTGCAGATAAACGACAATGATTTGTAAAAAATATGTTTGTTAGCTGCTATGTATCAATAATCGCTCCAACAACATAATTTAACATGTTTTATCTATATATTGTGAAGTAGAAGTAATAATTCAATTTGAGAAGACTGTGCACAAAAATACTTTTCTTTAAGACAAGCTTAATATAACTATTTAGATTATAAGGGACTGACGTCTACATATTGTGGAAACTTTTATCACTTCTTTCACAAAGGCGCACTGACGTTTTCACCAGTCACTAGGAAGCAAATAACTTGTTCAAAGATCTAGAATTTTATTAATCTCTCTATCACTTAATGTTATTTTATGGCCACTGTTATTGCACCAAACCTTCCTATGCTGCAATCCTTATCGAGCTAAAGAAACCGCTGTGAAGGTCGACAGGACATTTGTGACATACAGGTCATCATTTTTATATATCCACCTTTATGTATTATAGTTTAAAAGGTCATTTTCGCAGTTAAGTTAAAAAAATCAGGGTATTTTTTTCATTTTTTTGGAATTAATACTATTTTTTGACTTTTATGGTGACGTATTCCGAACTGTCTGCACTTGTTTCATGAATTTTAATTTTTTTTTGCTTCGATTTTAAATCTCACTTTTACATTAACCACATGAATTCGCTTTATTCAACAAAAATAATTACAGAAAGGCTTTTACAGCAATCATTAGGGCACTGATTAGGAAGATGTTGTAAAACTGTTCGTCTTCATGATAGATTCCTTTATTGGTTCTCATCTCTTCATCATTTTTCATAGGGTTTTCGTCAATTTCAAAATTTTTATAATTCTGAATAGTCTCATTTTCTTCGGATTCAACATCTGAATTAAAATTCCAATTTAAGAACGTCGTGACCGGCACATAAGTCGAATTTCTTCTATCCATAGAGGTGAAATGAGTTTGCAATTCTTCAATATTTTCATTCACTTTTCTTAGATTTAAAAGGCGAGGTAACAGGGCTGACAAATTCAACTGATTAGTCGGTTCTAATTTTTCTTCTGGTGATGATGATTCAGTATCATTCCACTTATTGTCCATTTCTAATTTTTCTCCTGGCGGTGCTGATTCGGTATCATTTAAAACTGGGAACTTCCATTTCCTGGTCAGTTTTAATTTTTCTTCAGTCGGTGTTAACTCAGTAATATTTAAAACTGATGTTTCGTTGATTAAATCTTCAGTATGATTACCAAAGATTACCGAAAATAACGCAAAATAAACGCAAAGAAAACGATTCATAACTTTTTGTACGAAACTCAGAATTATAGAAAAATCGTCAACTTTCCTGTAAACAAGTTTTGTTTTCCATGGCAATAAACCCTGCCGCCTGTTAGTTTGATTTTTATTTTGAAACGGATAACTTACCATTACTCTAAATCTTTCCACCAAAGTATAAAGGGATAATGCAAGCATTTTAGTAACCAATATCGATGAATGATATAAATAACTCCGAAGAACTAGATTCGTAAAAGTCATATCTTGCACACTATCGTGCACGCACTGTTCGTAATAAAATGATTGTTACCTACTAACTGTAGTTATATTGTTAACAAAGTTATTATTGGAAGCAATAAATAAAGGTATGTGTGTATACTGTAAAAGGAAAATCATGTTTAATAAAAATATGTTTGATTATCGTTGTACACTTTGACTTTGTTTTTTTTTGTTGTTATAATTTTAAAATTCGGTATAGGATTACACAAAATATGATCAAATTTTGTAACTACATTGTACATCTTAACTCTGTTCATAATACCAAAAAATTATTTAATGAAAAGAACTCAAATCGTGAGTAAACATTTGACATTTGCACAATAATATAAAACAGAAGTCAAACACTAACAGTATTTCCATTTATATGAGGAAATGATATGAATTTTTAAAATAATTAAGAATAATATAAATAAATAACAATTAATGTTTTTTAAAACCATAACAACTGTATTTCTGTTGATTTGACTGACAAATCTTTTGGCTGTCAATGACAAATTTAGTGATTCACTGTATATCGTATAATGAACTACCCTGCAATTGATTTAAAAAGAGCGGAATTAAGATGTACCAGCAGCGACTGCAATGTAGGTAATAACTATCAATAGCGGTTAACTTTTTTTTTTCATACAACATTTTTTTAAATACAAAAAGCATGCAAAATTGATGATTTTTAAGCTTTTATTATAAGAAAAAATATTTTGCGGCCTCCCGCATTTTATAATTACAGTTGACGTTTAGATAGTGACTTGCGTAATAGTTTTCTTTTTTATCAATGAACTTTTTTAAAAGTTGTAAACAAAACTGTTTTCAAATATCCATATAGCAAAAAAATCAAGTANNATTTAAAGGACATTTAACACATTCGACAAAAAAGGTCATTTGCCAAACCCTGTATAGAAGGTATTTATTGCAAAACGATTCACTTTAAATATTTAAATTTATTATTACTCACTTATTTAGTATTACTCACTCCTATCTTCAATCACCTCAAATAAAAAAATCTTAAATGTGACATCGAAAAATCTTAAAACATTCGATCGTATTTTTCAAAACTATATCCGCCCAGAATGACGAAAAACTAATTGCAAACAATAAAAAATGCAAAAATGCAATTTACATAACATCAATCTGTGAATAATAATTTAACATTGTACAGTCACACAATAAGAAGCTCAGCAATTACACTGTTTCCTTGGATTAGAGGAACTAAGATGAAAAAATTACTCATTTTCACATTTCTATCTGTCATTAAATTTAGTGACTTATTGTATAGAGAACAATTAAGTTTACTGATGGAACTGGTTTAAAATAGGAGCGGAGTTAAAACAAACTAGAGAGCAGCCTGACATTTTTTTTTTTTGGCTTACTTACAAAAGAAGAAAATCGATCTGTAGCAAAGTGATTTAAAAAATAGAAAAGATGAAACATTTGTGGTGAATAGATTTCAGTTAATGACAAGAAAGAAAAACTAAATAGTCGTAAGTAAAGGATGTTTGGTTTGTATTAGTATTTGTATCACTATCTACCATATTTTATGAAAATGTAAAAAATCACTTGACATTTTGCTTTGTGAATAAGTTATACCAAATTTAGCGTTAACAATGAACATATTTAATTATAAAATGGCAAGAAACATTGTAATCAACGTTTTAAGAAGGTTTGCTGTTCGCTGTATTGCTTTATATTTTCAAAATTTATCCGCAAACTTCAAGAACAAGAGACAACCTGAATCGTAAGTAGCTAAAACTAATATTAGTGCATTTCGCAGGCATACCAACTTATTCAACAAGTGATGAATTTTCAGCTAAAAAAAAATAGAAAAGCGGAAAAATGGTCACAACTAAACCAAGTGAACAAATTTATTATTTTTTTAAAGCAAAGTATTTATCAGCGTTGATAAACGAAATATAACATTTGATTTTTATTATTAAAAATTAAATTGACTAAAAATTCAAAACAAATAAAAATTTTAAAAAAATACCTTAATGTTATAAACGTTTTGCAGCAAAGGCCAACAACAATACAAACGATTTTTAAATTTTTTTGCAAGAGAGATTTACCACATTTAACGTATATCAAATGTATTTCAAATGTATTAGGTAATTAATTTTGTTTCTCCTTTTACTGATTCCAAATACCAAGTGCTTTATCTCAATCTCAATCTCAATCTCAATCTCTTCATGCTCAATCTCAAACTTTATTCATTTTAAAGATTTAAAATTTTAAAATTTTAAAATATTCCAGTAAGGTGGCTCGCTTGTGCTGATTTTGGACTATACTGTATCATTTTTTCATTAATATTTTTTAGGAATTATATACAAAATCTGGTTTCAACTTACCTTATACCTGAATCTTGTGAAACCGGTCAAAGGGGACATTATCATCATTTTGACCACTAAAATTGACGAGTAAAATAAGTAAGTGCGGAATAATGGTGTATCCAAAAATGAAAAATCCGCATATTGGGCCATTTTCTTAACGATTAAGATGAAGCGGTTACTTTACAAATTGATCCACCTTTGACCACTGTTTAATAAAAACTAATCACTCGTAAGTAAACAACATTCAACGAACACGACCGCAAATTGCTTATCATTGAACTAAACATAACCTAAAAATGAAATTAAAATTTATTTTTAATAGGACTGCAACTTTTTTTTTAATAATTGTACGCACTGAAACTGTCATAATATGAACTTTTGTAAGTATTATATGTAGATATCTAAATATTCTCAAAAAATATAATTTTTCGTTATGCATTTACAAATTGTATGCAAGCTTGTATATCTGGTTGCATAAATATAACTTCCAGTTATGAATCAAATTTTGAGTTTGACAATTATATAAATTTCGTTGATAAATAAATTAATAATTAAAGCCTCAATTTTGAAGAAAAGAATCGTTTAAAATGTTTACTGGGAAAGTTTATAACAAAATTATACATGTAAATTGTAATAAATAATAAATACAATAATTTAATAACAAATACAAAATATCCATTTAATATCAATGCCACCAAAATCTAATTTCTACAGTTGGAAGCGAAATTTGCAGGACTGTTGTCAGTTTGTTGCATTGCAATATATAAAATAACTTCTTTGGCATATTGCAGTATGAATGTTTACGTCTGTTTTACACAATAAAAATTTGATATCTGTCCTTTCGATTTCGCTCGCAGCCTTATACTACTTCGTTTGTACTAATATAATAATATTTAAAAATTTAAAATAAAAATAGATCAATAGATCAGTCTAAACCTTGTTTCAACTGTGAAATCAATTTATCGGGTGCAACCGCCTGCAAGTTAGTACGGGGTCATCATAAATATTTGTAGTCAAAGACGGCTGGGAATTTTATAAAAAATATTGCCGCTCTCTATGAATAATTATCAATTTTTACTAAAGAAATTTAATTTTAAGGAAAAGTGTTTTTGACTGCTAACTGCACTGGTTATTAATTGTTACTAGCCCAAGTTTAAACTGCAGATATTCAATAACTTCCGTGCTTACTTTATTAAAATGTTATAAACAACCTGTTTTTTAAGTAATGTTCACCATTTTACTGAAATTAATAATTCAAGGAATATTTTTTTATGTAACTTCCAATCCAGTATAATGACAGATCCTGTTATTATATGTCAAGAATAAACAGTCCAAATCATTATGATTATATAGCGGCAACAAGATCAATTGCATTTGTTTTCACAGCTGCCTTTGACTACAAATATTTATAATGAC
Source organism: Asbolus verrucosus (assembly GCA_004193795.1). Lineage (NCBI taxonomy): Eukaryota > Metazoa > Arthropoda > Insecta > Coleoptera > Tenebrionidae > Asbolus > Asbolus verrucosus. Next base: position 10,549 of record QDEB01021979.1, on the reverse strand, counting down.
CCTTTATAAACGNNGCTGTCAAATGACAACATTAAGAAATAAAATAAGAAGCTACGACATACGTTTGTCAAAACAAAATTTTGCATGAGGCGACTTGACCATTTTTTTTTGAACACATCTTAATTTATACAAGTAGCAGAACTTAACTCAAACTAAACTAAACTAACTAAAATCAGATATATAACTGAAACAAGATATAGAGAGAAATTAACTCATGTTCAAGGTCAGTTTTCGTAAAATTTACTTAACAAGATGTTAAGTGCAACTAAATTTTTTCAGTTTATAGTAACAATGAATTTTGTCAAATAGTTGTAGGGTGTAATAAAAATTTTGTTTTATTATTTTAGTAGAATATTCGATTTTCGTGTACAATGCGGGTATTTATTAAAGAGTACCTTATAACTATACCCAATGGTGTTTCACTAATTAATAAAATATTTTTGTTTGCGATTTGCGACACAATGTACGACATAGTTTTGGAAAGGTTTATCGACAGCTATCAAAAAGAAAAGTATGACACAAGCCACTGTCTGAATTTCAACTATAATGTAATATTAGAAAGGCGGTAAACGCAAGCATGTGGCACGTTTAATCATTAATGATCACTCTGTATATTCTGACAATATTGTGAAATTTAAGAGATTCGTAAAATTATTTGGGTTCTTATTTCTAACATACACTTTCTGTTCCGTATTATCTAAGATTCTCTTTAATTTTTTATTGACAGCTGCATATTTTTAATTTTTAATAAAACATTAACTGTAAATTACAAATAAAAGAAAACTCAAAAAATATTTTTAATAAAACCAATGGAAAACTGTTTCAAATAAAAACAAGAAAGTCGCCACAATCACAAAAACAATTCCGATTCAAAGATATTTCTATATACTCATAAACCTTGTTTCAATACAATAAAATCAGTTTATTTCTTAAAACTGGCTGCAGGTCTGTAAGATTTGTACAAGCAGTACAATTTGACTCACAAAGCTAGAATTACTTATAGAACTGAAACGAGAAATATGTAACAGCAAACTAGTAAACAGTTCATTGATGTAACGAAACCCATGACTTTTCATTGTAACCAAAAAATAAGAAGGAAATATAAAAAATGTTAATTAACAAATTCCTTAGCGGATTTTAGTTAACAAAAGAGAAATTTTCGAAATTCTTAAATCCAATGCTCACAATTTTCCAGTAACTTTAAATAGTTCAGTAATTTAAAACTTTGAAACTTTGGTAACTAAAGTTGGAATTTAATGCCCTTACTAATAAAAATGTAGAAATGTTCTCATTGCCATGTAACCAATTATGAGGTAACCAATCAACCAGGCGCAGCCTCTAGCAGGCTGGCGTATGATAACAATGGTATACACAAAAGTGTGAAAAATTCTAGACAGCGTAAACGTTAAAAACAATAAATTAGCCCAAAAAGGGTCAGGGTTTGACCAAATATAAGCAAAGCCTATTATAAAGAAGAGATAAATATTTTCCATGTCATTTCTGTGACCTCTGTAACGAAATATAAAATATTTAGAAATATAATGTAAAAAAATATATGAAAATAAAAATTGAGAACAAAAATACCTTCGGACTCTTTCGACGTGTTCATTGGTTCTGCATACTGTGCCTTTCAAATAAATTGCGTCCTCTTCGCTAACAAGCGCCTATTATAAATTTAAATTAACAGGTTGGAATTTGGAATTTAGTTGTAATACTTACATTATTTATGATTCTTTGTCTAATTGTTAGTAGTGTCATTATCATCATTTTCATTACTAAAATAGCGGTGTAAAATAAGTAACTGCGAAACACAGGATTTTCGATTAATTGTTTTAATTGCACATCCATTTTAGTTTGAAAAAAATGTGTATTTTTTAGACTTTAAAATTAGAAAATGAATACGAAATTGAAATATGTTTTGCTTTTTATTTTAATATGAGTAAGGTAAATGGTGTTTTGAAAGACAAACTGTACAACACTACGAAGTTACTGGTACTTATCAACTGCTGACCTTGTAAAACATTATTTATCGTTAGCATTTGAAGTTAATGTCCACTTTATGTTTATTATGCATTTATTATCTAATCCGCATATTAAAATTATAAATGTTTGAAAAATAATAAACATGGGTTTTGAAATATTTTCGAGGGGATATTATCTTCGGTCCACTCTTGAATTCACTTCTGAAATAAACTCACCAGGGTCATTCTTACTGATTGTGACCATCACCTAGTTCACACTGAGTTAGTTAAAACTAATTAATTCATCTTTGATCGATTCGTTTATGATAAACGCAGAGACTCATAAACGGACCATCAGAAGTGAACTTATCATTGAATAATTAACGAACGGTGTACAAGCTTGGTAAATGTAAAACGATACTTGATGTTATTATAATTAACCTCCCTTTTATAGTTCTATTATCGGTCAAAAATGTCTGTCTGATATTTAACTTTACGTAAGTAATGAAAACTATACTCATCGCATGACTTTCAAAATATTTTATCACTTTATTGATGATGTGTGACGTAATAATTAAGATGGGGACATGTAGATGGTTCCACAGAATCGATATATTTCGTTCCAATTCTACAAGTAAAGTTAACTATGTAAGTCAAGTCGTGCTACTTGAAGAAACTGATTTTATAGAATTGAAACGAGGTTTACTTTTCTTATATATAATATTACCAGATTTAGTAAGTGTTTCAGTTAAGTATAATTTAGTTTTGGGTGTAGTTAAGTTTTATCTATTAATAACGTGGTTTAGTTTAGTGTAAGCAAGTTTTAGATTTTGATGGTATATTACACAAAATATAAAAATTTGAGTGACTAAACTGTATTAGTCATACGCTTCTGAAAAGTGTTGCTATTTTTTTAATTGTACATAATTTACCGTTT
>QDEB01021975.1:927-25530 GCA_004193795.1 Asbolus verrucosus | reverse complement strand
CTCGTATGGCCATCTTTATAATATATGTCTACAGGTTGAAGCAACACATTTTGGTACTTTCATTGTTCTAGCTATACGAATATGCTATTAGAGTTTAAACTTTTAGAAAATTATTCAGAAGGTTCCTTTTTACTTTGCAATTTTGGCTGATATTCCTATGATCGAAATTGAGTAAAAACAAGAGTCTGAAAATTAAAAATTGTAATAGTAAGATAAAGTGCCTTTCTGCTACAACGTGTGATCGTAGAAACTACCTCTTGTTACCCCTCGATGCTAAAATGTTTTCGGAATGTTTGCCCGAGTCAACAGTGTCAGTTCTGAGTTTCATCCTAATATGTCACTTGTGATGTCATTGCGTCTATCGTTTTCCGCTTCTTTGTTGGTTTAAAACGCGTTTACCTGTTTAAAAAAAAAACTGCTTTTTTAAGAACTAAACAAGTTTTATAGGATCAATTTTCGTGTATTTTAAGGAGTAACCTCATTTTATAAATTGTTGACATACTGGCAAAGAACATGTCGCATTAAGTGCNNCGTCCCCCAACCTGAAGTAATATATTATAGAGGTAGCCATGGTAGCATTTTGAAAATTTTAACTTATGGTGTTAAAGTTCAACAATGATGTTGCACAGTCTGAAACCTATGTTTCATTAACAACATTTCTAAACCATAGGCACTCAATCAATTTCATTTTAATATAAAAAAGGTTTAAGTTAAGTTATCGGAAAGAAAGTGACTGATTCAACTTAAATTATTCTAAATTTTCAGTTTTTGTATATAATCTATATCTACAATGTAATGCACTGAAAATGACAAAATTTTATGCATTGAAACTTACCGCTCTCATCTCTAATAACTGGGAACGAATCACCCATCAGTATAGTCTATACGTATTCCAGATTTCTGTCTACCGTTTCGAGTAGTTTCAGTGCCTTATAGTGTACATACGAACAGTGTGTTACTACTTTTTATTGTTGTTTGTTTCTCATACTGATTTCAAGAGGAGGTACTTTAAAAAACAATTTTTGAATAAATAAGTCGGTATGTATGTTGATTTTTCCTTATACCACATGATCCAACAAATTATTTGTGAGATGATAATAAAATAGAAATTAAAAATTTCATATCTTTTAAAAAATGTTTGCTGTATTTGAAAAAAAATTAAGTTTGTTTTTACAGCTTAAACTATATTTTACAATTACAAAAAAAAAACTTCTAAAAATGAAACATTAAAATAAAATTAAAAAAAATAATATATACAAGCAATAATGAGCATATTGTCATTGTACATTTATGTTATTTGTGAAGAGAAGACACTGCGAATAATACTAAATTGAATCATCTAGAAAACAAAAAACAAAAAGATTAGGAGGGTTTGCTACGTATCATTACGATCTAATTCGTAGCAATCAGTGATGTTGTCTGCATACTAAGAATACTTTTACGGGTCACGTAATCGAGTAAACAGATTGGATGGAGTATAATTACAGGAGGTGAAATTTTCTCGGAAAAAGTGAGCATGTTTCGCGTGAACATAAAACAGTACAAAATGACAAAACTTAAATGCCAAAAGGAGATAAAACTACTTTAATAAGCATGCTCGTATCACGCGGCGTTTAACAACACGTCACACCGAACTCGCTTCGTTTCCTCCTCACACTTTGAGCAACGTCTAGAGCTTAAAAAGGAAGTTTTTACGTTCTAATCCGGCATCGCACAAAGGGGGCTCCACCAAATCCCGGCTGCTTCAAATAAGTCGAATTTATGGCAAGGATAAATCTGTCACATTCCATAAATATTTTTTTTTATCATATTCATTCATTTTCAGTTTTCGAGCTATTTGGCATCTCTAACTTGAGCCAGGATTTTTTATGCTACGGCAGCACATGGGCGCCGACTTCGCTGGGGCAACAAGGCGTAAGATGTTACCGTATATTGACTGAATCGTAAACTGAACAATCTCTTCTAACTTTCATCTGAGTGAATAAGCTTGATGAAGGGTATAACGTAATCCGAAACGTTGTTAATAAATTGTACATTTAATTTGGTTTAGAACTTTTTGCAAGCATATTATAAATCAATAAATTTTTCACCCATATCTTCATAGTGAATGACACCTGTTTGTGAAATAAGCGACCAACAAACTTACTAAATCATACTGATAAAAGTAATTTTTAAAAATATGTATTAATTTAGTATCAACAACGCAGTTTGACTTTAATTTTGTTTTAAATCATTTGCCACTTTCCACATACACAATATGTCACGTGAAATGACTCCGTGTGGAATTTTATGGAAGAACTGCCATATCGGTATCTTTCCAAGCTTCAAAAGCTTTCTGTTGTTCTTGATGGGATGTTAAAAAAGCTGTCAATTACGTTTAGCTCGTATGAGATTCTATGAAATTCGTATCCATTATTTCCAACTTTGAAGTTTTAACTTAATTATATTCTCATCAAATTTGTTTAGCTTTTATTACGTTCTGTTAGAGGCACATATATCACCCACAAAAGATAATAATAAAGGAAAAAACTTTTTGTTATTTCAATTTGTATTTTACCTCATCCAGGTGCGCTATTGCCGGGGGTAAAAAAGGTGTTGGTGTGTTCAATTTTCTCTGAAGCTGTGTTTTATTTTTATTTTTTCGTCGTATTCGAAACTGAATAAGTCGCGAACATAAAGGCAACAAAAATAAATAAATTACCATTCTGGGTACGACGTTTTTATGAAAGGTGTGGGTACATGAGGATTTAACATATTTCCGAAGGCAAACATGAAGTAAAGTATGTCACTGTAGCTTTACCACCATTGATTTACCTTATTTATAAATTAACTCTATTACGGTTAATAACAGCAAAAATATTTTTTGTTGTCTCATAATAATTTACTCCAACCAGGAAATACCACTATCCATTTGATTAACGCTATATCGTTAATGATAAATTAAGTGTATTTTAAATACTTCTTGGATTTGCTTAGTGTAAAGTAGACAATGTAGAGCTAAGAGCGAAATTAGGCGAAAAATGACGTCGTTTTTACAAACTAACAAACTGTTAGCTGTTCCTTTAATTTCACTGGCAATTGTATATTAAACAAAGGTATGCTAAATTTAGAAATTTTATTATTATATATATAAAATTACACAATCTGTCCACAGATCTACAACACAAAAATTGATAAACATTTAAAAGCTTCTGTTGCAATTTAAAATTTACGTAATCTGGGGAAAAAAATTAAATTTACCATTAATTATTTCAGCTGCGAAGATGGTACCCAAACTTCTGAGCAGTAACAACTTTAAATTTCAAAGAATTATAATTATATATAAGATTATAATATCCGTGATAATGTGTGAATATCTGGCCTAAAAGGTCGTGTTGGGTGATGATAGGTGTATAGAAAATGATGGTTTTAAATTTTGAAAATCCCTAAACGAATTATTTCGTAGACTCTTGGCTGAACCTAAAGCTTCATTTTTTAAATAAATTTCTGTTATGTACCTATATTATTTCTATCCATAAGTTTGTCGCTCTACATTACCATACCATTCCCAGATTAAATAATGCATTTAATTTTCATTAACTCCGAAGATCTGGATCATGAAAATTTAAAGTTTCAAGTTACATAGCATGTTGGGACTAAACCAAAAGTTAACAAATGACTATGTAATATAGTTAAGGCGTTTGCATAAATCGGAGCACGTTAGGTAAATCAGTGCGTATAATTCCGCTCTCTGCACAATGCTATAGGCTTTTCTTTAAGTAAAATACCGTTTTCAACCTCCACACGACACCGATTTTATCTTGTGTTGATATTGGAAGTTATTTCAGCACAAATTTCACAGCTGACGTAACCGACAGACTAAATTAATCGCAGAGTATGGGTTAAAACCTACGAGTTATGGTTATAGTTGTGTCGTGGGCACGAAGTTGAACTTTTTTGAGATAATTGCTATTTAAATTGTGAGAACAAAGTAAACCATGGTCATTTATCCTCTTAAAATAGCAGACCTCCGACATTCAAGTGGATTTTTTACAAAAAAAAAACTCACTGAAAAAATAGGTTATCTAAATCAACGAAGTGGTTGGTCGGTATTTGTCTTTCTATTTGCGAGAATGGGGGGAAATAGTTGCGATTTCAGAAACATCCGTGTCAAGGAAATCCTTTTGTTGGAACAAGTAAAGCATGTGACGTTACTTAAAAAGTGCGCTTTAAGTCAAGAACGAAGCTGTAATTTCGAGGAAACGAAAAGAAACTTGTTCGTTATAATGTAATTCTGATTTATGATCGCAGCTTTAATGTTGAAGGTATTAAAATTAATTTTTATAATCTTTCAAATTTACAACTCACTGCCTATATCTGCGGCAATAAGACCTATAAATTTTCATATTACATCGATTAGCAGAGAAACGGTTTATTAATTACATATTGGAACATGACGTTGACTTCGAGAGGAGTTGGAGATTATGTGCAAAGCTGTTGAATTTCAACGTGACCTAGTTCTACATTGAAAACATGAACAAAGGTGAATTTCACGTTGTTTTCCTTTTACCTATTTTGCACAGTAAAACACTGATTTATTTGTTAACATATTTTAAAATGACACGCCGATAACAAAATTTCTAAAGCTTTCGCTTCACAATTTACAGTTGCAACAAGCGGGTTTTCCATTTCATGGCGAAAAAAAATCCAACTTTGAAATGTTTTCAGGATTGATCAAAACTTCATGTTGATGATGTCTTTCTTGTTTTTCAAAAGCATTGAAACAAGCAATGAGCAAAATTACAGTTACATTTTGAAATGTTAATTAGCAACCTTTGACTCTTTTGACGTTGTCTTTTCATTATAATTCTTCAGCAGGTGTTCTGTTGTTTTTTTCTCCTTTCCATATAGTAGGCACAGTTCTTCATTTTTCCCGTCTCTATAAATAAAGTATCACAGCCTTATGGTGTCTGTAATACTTCTCTGTCACTGTCCACGATTTTCTTCGATTTTTGTCATCATTTTTGTAGTTTTGTAATGTTTATTTTCCTACTTCTATAAGCAAGCTTTCGATTGAATTTGTTTTTCTTAATTTTCATCACATTTTCAGTTTCCTAGTAGTATTATTAATATTAGTTAGATGACGGTTTCAATAAATTAAAAAAATATATTGTAAAGGTGGAGATTCGAATGAAATAACATTTCGAAAAGAAATTTAACTGTAAAATAAATTTTGTAATATTTTAATACATTTTTACGCTTTTGAATACTACTACGAAATGTTCTTTTTCATCTTCACGATGAACTTACAGAAAGAGTGGAAAGCACTCCAATAAAAAGCGAACTCCTTTGAATATCTTATTCGTTACGTTAAATTCAAAACATCGATTCCATGTAGCTGATGTAGACATTTCAGTGATGTTATTATGAAACTCGATCATACATATGTTCTGATATACAAGCAACTTTATTTGGCAGAATAAACCAGCGATTCCCAAATATAAGTTGTTCTCAATCCATTTTTTTACATCTTGTACATTTTTCTTACCAATTGATAGCAACCTAAAACTTTATTCAAATTATCATCATATAATATTGTATATTTATGAAGTTCATGTAAATATCAAAAACATCATTAAAGGAATTTGAGTTCTATCACTAACATGCAGCAAATATTTTATTATAAGTCACTAGTAATATTTTTGTGTAAAATTCCTCTATTTTCCACCAATCTATCTATCTCTCTTTGCTAGTCTGAAACTTTTTCTTATCCAAAATTCTGCCCAAAAATACTTTTCTAGATCTCATATCTCTTAAAAAACCTACTTTAATCTCTGCATCAAAGACGAATTCTCTTTTACTTCTGTTTCTGCTGCTTCGAGCTCTACAAAGCGCCTAAAACGTATAAACGTAATCGCATTTTCTCTTTCGAAAAAGAAAGCGAAAGAGTCATGAGATCTTAACTTCAATAATTTAGGGATGGTAGATTACCAGATTTTGGTTGTAAAAGATCAATTGGTAATAAGGTAAAATTCACGTAAGGGTATGGAATCTACCCGAAAGAAAAAATTGAAAAAAAAAATATACGCAGCGATCATACTTTTAGAAAGACATGCTAGATCACTAACAGAAAGTAAACACAAATTAAAATTGAAATACTGTGGTGGTTTCACCAGTTGTTAACAGAATAACGATTGTAACAATTTCCTGAAACTCTTGGTACTAGGTTGCTTGAACTGAAATATTCAAGGAAGAAACTGTACATCGTGGATGGTCCTGGTCCATTCATTACGTAAAATATCATTCTATAAAACTGACATTTTAGGTTAAACCCATTTATTGCACTTCTTTTCATTCTAAATTCTGCTTGGACGTTTAGACTTTTTTATTTTCTTTAATTTCTATGTCCAACTTTTCTTATAAAACCATTACATATTTTAACAAATTGTATTAAACGAGGTATTTTCTTTGTTTACATTTCTATATCATTTACTTTCAATTTTTGATGTATGTATTATGTTTATCTATTTCGAAAATTCTTTTTTCTTTCACTTTGTTAAATCACATGTCGGCGTGATTTTAGAAAATTCCCCCTTTATGTGTTGGAGATTTATCGTGTTCTATAAAATTGGCAGTGCTGCTACAAAACTACTAGACTCAAGTCAATATTAATACGAAACTTAAATTTTGTAGGAGACCATGCATTGAAAATGAAGTCTATACGTACAGTGTATAGCAATTAAGAAAAATACGCCCAAAAAATACGTGAAGTAACTCTTATCCGACTTATCCTAACATTGTAAAACCTATTATGAGCTCAGGCTTTTTGGAATATAAATAACTCGCGACTGGGAGAATCGTATTTCATCAGAAGTTATAAAGTCTACAATTTTGTTGAAAAAATTTTAAAAAACCGCGATAAAAGCCAGCTGAACCATTATTTCAGCAAGCTGATCCCAAATGACTTCAATCTCCCAATCCTAATAATGGAATCCCATCTACACAAAACTGATTCAAATTCAATTACTGTTCCGATCGTAATCGACGGGATTCGAAAAGGTCGAGACTCATTTGAATAAACTCGTTTAAAAAAAATTGTACTTGGTGATGCCCCTGCAAATTACGCAATTAAATTTCCACCTAACGTCACCCTTAAAAACCCTAACGAGCTGTTAGGACGCACATAATAAACTACGTTAATTAACCTCACCTTGTGTTCCGACGAGGATGAGCGGGATCTCGGCGGAGTTCCTGTAGTGCGACATCTTCGTGTAGTAGTTGTAGATTGCGTTGAACGAAGATTCGTTTTCGAGACTAAAAACGAAGATAACAGCATCTACCCAGGCAGTGAACTGCAAAAAAAATCGTGAAAATAACATCCTCGAAGCAACAATTAAAAACATCCAGAGCTGCAGTCTTACCAAAAGCAGAATTTACGTGGGGGCTCGTTCAAGTGCAAAAAAAGACGATCTTCATCGCGACTCGTCAAATTAGCATCGAGGTTAATTACGAGTTATATCAAGACGAGCAAATAAACTGTCGAGTTGCCGAAGCTGGCAGTTTTCAACATATTTCTGGATTCAACGCGAAGTGCAGAAGTTGAGGACGCTATTAACATGCTTGTTTGAAAAATCCGAGAGCTAATGGAATTCTAATTGAGTCAAATAGAAAATCGATCGTTTAATTTAATCACAGCTACCCCATACTTCTATCAAAGTCGCAATTAGCAGCGATGTGATGACAGCCATCCGTGCTCTCCACTTCATAAAATATGGAATTCGAGCTGCTAAGAGCTTGCACAGTTGCGACGGCTTTATCGCTTTAACAAATTTGTTTGGTGGTGATAAAAACTTTCGTTGTCACGGCTGTCATGGCGAGTTGCCGAAAGTTTTGTACAGCATCAATGAAAACAAAGACTGTTCTCCTCGTAAAAAAGATGTCGTGATCGATGGTAAAATCAAATCTCGTGATGGAGACGTGGCGCAGTTTAATCTCGGGACACTCCGGAAGGTGATAAATTACCACTAGGTTTCCGGAAAAGAGGGAAATCGTCATTTCGCAGCTGGGATGAGCCGTCGTAAAATTTTTACTCCCGAAATAATCTCTCTTTAGAAGATGTGTTGAAGTGGCAAATACAACGCTACAACCTGGCGTCTTATTAGATATAGGCTGGATTTTGGCGCCATAGTTTATTGCGTATGTGTGGGGTGGCGGAATCGAAGCCAAAGTTGGGAGAAACTTTCAGATACTGGGAAGCCAATTCAGTGGAAGACGTGATTAAATCGTGCACTAATTCCAGTATCATAAAATATTAATTGGTCAACTTAACCATCTTCGATAAAACTAATATAAAAGTCTGCATCATTTGGACGGCTTTTATTACAAACAATTTTGGCATTTTATGTTTGCGTCTGTAATTTGAGAGACCATTACAAAGTTAGACATCATGAAAATGCCTCCACTAAACTTATTAGTATAGAACTAATTAATTTATACTGTAAATAACATACAAACAGCAATAATGTAAGCCAGAAATTTCACCCAGGGAGTCATGGAGAAGCCAGTTTATATTATGGATGAGGTGTGCTAGCTTTTACCTAAACATAAATTACGATGGAGAAAAAAAAGGAACATTTTATTTTGAAAAATGAAACCATAAATGTATGTGTTATGTTATAATTCAATTAAATATTTTTAATTGTCTGAATTGTTTGGACTGTATCTTACCGAATTTAAGAAATTGCCCACTGGTGACTTAGAAACGGTTATTATTAATATTACTGCATCTCCCAAATTTAATTTGCAATTCAATTTTTCAACATCGCTGAACAGGTAAAACAACAATATAAATTCGGGTTTCAGAGTGCACTAAAACTAATTCTGAAATTTTGTCAAAAGGGTACAAACTACTGGAAGTTTCTCTGAGAATGGGGTTTGGACGCAATATCCAGTCCAATCTGTGTTTTGTATATTTAGTATTCTCTAGAAGTAGATATATTGAATGACTTTAATATGTGGTTCATTCAGTACTTTATGACCTGATTCAGAAAAAATTTTGAAAAAAGTAAATTATATGCTGCTGTGTTTTGAATCGGTCACAAATTTCTAGCATTTTCGGTTTTGCCGGAAGTAATTTCAATTTTTTTAAATTCAAATCTAATTCTTTATAAATTTTTGGATATTTTGTATCAGGATAGTACTCTGAGTTTATTGATAATTAAATATAAACTATAGTTTTAAAAATCTGCAATAGGATTTACAAATAAAATTTTCTTTATAATTATCCTTGACAACCTAAACCCTAGATGCACAATAAAATTTAAAAATATTATCAAAATGATAATTTATAGGTGTAGGGCTGTTACATTTAAATTTTAAAAGTTGAGGTTGCTTCCGGGGAAACTGAAAGAAACATGGTTATCTATAAATAATTTCATCTTAAAAATTTCACTTCAATCGGTTCATAAATAAAGAAAAAGGTGAACCAGACCTTAGAATCACCCGTGCATCTGTTTATGATGGAATGGTTCGATCATGCAAGTTATTTTTTCATATTCTGAAAAAAATGAAAAAAATCTAAAACAGATTTTTTTTTTAGAAAATACCCAACAAAATGAGTCATAAGCTTCATAGTTTTAAAAGAATAAAAAAATTTATAACTGGTATATAGATGTCAATAAAAGCAAAGGCTGAAGAAAAATAAAAAAAAAGGAAGAAAAATCAAAAAAAGTATGTTAAAGGTTTAATGAAAAATAAAAAAGAAGAATATGAACGATAATGAAACACAGAAATAACAATGAAACTAAATTTTCAAAAAATAACAGGAAATGCAGTGATTCCTTGAAATCGCAAAAGTACAAACAAGGCTTTATGAAAAAATTATGAGTTCAAAATTTGTAGCCAACCCTTAGTTTCAATTCACTGCTCTATAAAATCATTTTAAAACTGTCATAGTGTAGTTACATAAAATCTTGAACAAGGAAATTAAATATAACTAAGTACAGAAAGTTAAAACATTGAAATATCTCTATAGCCACCAAAATGTCCTCCAATAGAAAGTCTTTTTGAATTTCGACTTCATCAACAAATTTCAGGTGATGGGACACTCGTGTTTGTTTCGCCTAAAACTAACTCTGTTCAAGTCGTTGTACTAAAGAGATCACAATTGAAAATTTGAAACTTCGTTGAGTTTCTGTATTTTGCAAAATATTTACAGTAAAATTTTGCCCTGCTAAAAAATCAAATTGCGTCAAACTGTGAAAAACAGAACTGAATTCCACAAAGTTAAAACATTTTTTATTTAATTCCGTTTTGAAAAGTCAAATTTTACATCACTTTCTGACGTTATGAAATGTCAAAATTTTCACAACTGTCATGAAGTAGTTGTGTAAAGTAGTTGTAAAAATTGCAAAATTCATTGCCAATTTTAAATTTATGAACGAATTCACGCATTCATGCTCTAGTTTTTGTTTTGATCACACGTTGTTTATTATGTCATTTTTCTTATGTACTCATATATTTTGTGGTTGTTTTCTCTATTAACTTACAAAAATTAATTAACTTTAATTATGCATAATAGATTAAATTATTCATATTTTTTGTAACTACATTCATTTTATTTTTTCCTTTAATATTATCAAAATGATCTTATTAAAAAAATATATCACTGAATTTGCATAATTTAAAGGCCTCTCAGTAAATATATTTTTTAAAATTCTTTAATTTGCAAAAACTCGCTTCGCCCGTTTTGACAAATATTACACTCGTCAAACAATATAGCATTTTTCATAACTGATTACGTAAATAACTACTAATTAACAAAAATCCCAGGAAAATGAAAGATAAAGCAGACGGTGGATTGAAATTTCAATTCTAAAATTAACTGACAATGTAAACTGTAGTAATATCTGTGAAATTATCTAGGATTTGGGTTGACCTGATTCCGTATCCTGGAATTCAGGTCGATAATGGAGCACTAATCTCAATAATGCGGTAATAATTATGCGTTCTAGGTATTCCATTATTGCTCCTACAAAACATTTTGCTTTTTTGCATCTGGGTCGTATTCAGAATATAGATATAACTGTAAAACCTGAATCAGATGAAACCGAATCAATCAAATAATAGTGACTATTAACAATTGAAGCAAATTTAGAGGGTTGGTACCCCTGGCCAGTCGGCAAACGATATCATTTTATAACAATTTAGGTTTTTAGGATAGTGTTTTGACAGATTAGATGCAAAGCAGTGATTATAGTAGAAACATTACAGAAATCCCCTATCATTATTACTCATTATCGATAACAATTAATACTATAAATAAGATTTTACAAAAAACAAGTTTTATTAACGTGAACTGTGAAAAATAAAAATGACTAAATAACAGTTTAGGTTTTGTTTTAAATTTGTTTTGACATTTTTCAATTTGAGGCTCAGTAATGCCAACATAAAAATTTAAAACTACAGCCAACCCAATAAAAAAAATCTCATTCATAGTCACTCGGTATTAAAATTTAGATTAAACTAAATTATATTTTCAAAAACATTACCGTCTAACCAATGTGATAAAAGAAAAGTGAAGCATAACAGTTAAAAATTATGGTTCAATATAGCGAAGCTAACTTTTCATGTTTTATGCGAAATTATTCGACTTGATATTAATAAAATCCTAACATTAATTCGGTTAATTTATTGAAAAAAAAATCCCTTTTGTGAAGTTACAATAAGTACAAAGAGAAAAAGAATTTCAATGAAAAAAATATTCCCTGGCACCAGGGAGGAAAAAAAAGCGTCTTCATAATATTATGGGTTATAAAAAAAGCTCATCCCTCAAATCTGACATCAAAATTAGATGCCCCGCTTTACTCGAAACGGTTTGTAAATCTGTACGAAAATAAAAAAGTAAACGAATTTATGTAAATAAGTCATAAATTTTAAAGCGTGTAAGTCGAGGTGTAAGTTAAAAGCTTGTTTTAAATATTCAATCGGCATCCCCATGCGAATTTCATGAGCTCAAAAAGGTATCGATCTTACGTTTTCTGGCGAATTCCCATCAAAATTCGCAAACTTCCAAGCGTGGCATCCGGCGATCAGTTTTCATCAGTCGCCACCTTTGTTCTCTTTTAACGGTCGTTCGGAACAGACAAACAGCGCTCGAACAACTCGTAAACTCGGAAAAATCACCCGGAAAACGCACCGAGGGCGAAAATTCATCCACGCAATTATCGCGACATATTTTATCGTTTGTTTACAATGTCGGTCGCGAAAACAAGACGTAACCGAGCCCTCGAAGCCAATGGTGCGGACGGATCGACTCACAAGGGCGACTTTTGCCCAACGACTCGCCTAAGGGATGAGTCCAATGGATTGGCTCGTAGGATCACCGAACTTTGCGCGCCCATACAATATACCACCTCTTTATTGGGACCCTGCGAAAGTTGCAGCGGAGGACGTGACAGGTCTCCCAGTCCGGACGGTGGAAGTTTGTCCTGTTTTACGACGAAAAATGAGGCCGGGGAGAAATACGAGATTCGCAAGGGGAAAAGCTCTCATCACCATTAACCACTCAATCGTAAAAACGAATTATACGAATAAAAATTACCCAAATAACCGAGGAAGTTGCAAGCGTCGCGGTGCTGTATTTCTTGGCGATTGCGAAGCCACAACGACCCCTCGGATGTTAATTTTCAGCATTTGGGTTATCATCCTTTAACCCTTGCTGCTTCTGCAGCTATTAACTGGACAGTGGCGACTGTCGGTGGTTTAGTTCCGGGTAGCACAAAGCGATTCTGAATATCAAATACACGAAACGGAACCACATTCCTACCAAATATGATATAATATTTCGTTTAACGAATACAGAGTTGAAAAATTACAGATATGTCTATTAGCTCGATGAAGTAATAAATAGCGCTCCGATTTGCAGTATAGGATATGGGTCGATATTCATGGTTTCCGATACCCATTAGCAGCAAAAAATTTCCGATATTGCAACACACCAGATTTTCAAAAATCGAATTATCATTTTTAAATTATTCACAATTAGTTATCAATTATTTGTAAAAGATTATTGATTTCTGGTGACCACTACAGTTACGTATTTGTTTATTTGTAATGTTTCCTATTCTTTATCGACTTTATCTTAATGTTATTTGTGATACATTTAATACTATCGTGATTAAAAAGCATTATCATCTATTTGATATAAAAATTAAAAAGGGAGATGTTCGAAGTATCTGTAGAATGATGATTACTTATTGTATTTTGCATTTTATATATTTACATGTATAAGGCGCAACTATACATTTAATTTTTTTTGAAGTCTGTAGAAATCATTTAAATAAGAAAATATTAGCTTTTGAAATTTAAGTAAACAGAAATCGCATTAAGCTGTGCTAATAGAATAAATTTCTAACAGAAGTATTAAAAGTAAAATACACAGGGTTCTCATGATCACGTTTCGGTATTTATTTAAATATTTAAAACAGATTTTTATTTTAGTTTAGTGGCTTAAAACCAATCATTTTTTCTTTTTGATAGTGCCAATAACTCAATATTTTTTTAATCTTTTGACGAGGCGTCTTTTAGACTGCAATATAATAGAATAATTCGAAATGATGTGCGTCTACACGTTTTTTTATGAACTTTAATTTTCCCAAATTAGCGTCTTCGACAAACATAACTAATGACCTGCCTAGTCATGAAGAAAATTAAGATCGATTAAGAACTTGCTGGTTTAATATCAATATGGACTCTTATGTAACCTGTGTTCAATTTGATTAAAAATTTAAGTTTAAAAGGATAATTAAAAACAATACTCCAGTACGTCCTTTGTCACTTGCAGATTTGTTATCTTCAATATATTTTTGAAAGGTATTATTTTAGGATACATTTAAGGGAAACTTAGTTTCAGGTTTACATTTTAAAGTTTAGATTACGAAATAAATACAATTCAATGAAAATTGCGTGCAGTGGTAAAGAGGATAAAGCAGTTTATTAAATATTCCGTAAAAATTTCAATTATTTCATTTCTAATACAAAAGTTGATTGCACCTTCAGAAAACATGATGTGAAAATCTTGTGTTCTTTCAATTTTGTGTATCATATAACATTAAACAAATGTTTTTCACCGTATATGCTGTATGAACCTTCGAAATAAATTTTATGATTGTATTAAACAGCCTTCAGAGTTGAGATTTTTTACTTAAGTGATTACACGAAAGGGAAATTTTTATGTCATTTGAAATGTTTGGTAAATTAGTTTCATTCTTTTTCGTCAATAAAGTGTAGCAATATATTTTTTTTGAACACTAATCTATAATCAAGACATTAAATATTAATCAACATGAAATAAACTCGTCCTTTATTGCATCATTCCACTAATTTTCATCGATACGTATAAATATAATCTTATGAAACATGAATTAAGTTAAAAAAAGATTGTTTAACTGAAGTAAAATAACGTACGCAATTAAAACAATAAAAATATTATTTTTAAATTTTGTTGTCTTTCTTCCATCTCTTAATTTAACAAAACCAGAATTTTGCTATGTAAATATTTCTTTGTTGCTGCAATTATTCGAGTATTTACCTAACAGAAATCTTATATTCTTGACGTCCCTCACGGACAAGAGCAAAGTAAACAATTTTCACTTATAAATACTTTTTTAAGTCCATTCTTTCCAGTTTAGATTCATGTTTAATGTGCCAATCACGAATAATGTCAAATTTTATCACAATTTATTTAGCGGATATGATTACCCGATTATGGTGTGTATATTGTGTTGCCTATGTCCCACACATGCCATTAAATAAACGAGTGATTGGGGTTCAGGTACTTCATTGTATTTGGAAAGATGAAGTAAATGAAATTAATTTCGAGAACTATAATTGGATCTGTTTATTTGGTTTATTCTACGAAACCAAGTATGTGGGTGGTAGCTCGAATACAAATTAAACTTAATTAATTTCAATAAAATTTATAGTGAAAGTTTCGAAGTTGTTATAACATTAAACTCTAATAACGATAATTATAATAATTAATTAGTAATTAGATAATAACTATAATTACAACAAGCAAATATGATAATATGAGCCTGGTGAAAAAAAAGCGTCAAAATTCCATATTTACACTGAAGACAAAACAAATAAAAGATTAAAAAATGATCGCAGTGGAAACATGCGATAATGGCCAAAAATCAACGTAAATAAAATACGAAATTCAACTCACGCGTCCTGCACCGATCGCATCGTTCCTCTTCCACCTTTTATGTCCATGTCCATCAGGTTGCGAAACCCCTACTGAAGCAACCCGACAAAAGCAGGGGCTGCTAGCGCCGCGGCGCCTCTACCTCTTTCACTCCCGCACTAGCCCCGTCCTTGTCGCGAATTTTGTGTTTTACAATCGATATATCGCCCCCGTTTTGCCCGTGCAACATTTCACCCCTGTGCATNNAGTAACGACAGTAAGTACTTTTCAAATTTGTTATCCAAAATTAATGTTTTAATTAAGCTACTTCTGCAAATACTAAAACTAATCTAATAAAACCATAAATACCAAAAAATTTTAAAAACCTTATTTAAGAACTAATCCCTTTAAATATTTAAGGGAATTTAGCTACCAAAAAGAAAGTAATACGTGAAATGTGTCAAACGATAAATGTCACAGTAGATGTTAAAATATTAAACAACAATAGACTAAGACTCTTCATTTAGAATACCATTTAAATTATCAAAATATTTTACAATGAAATTAATTTTCTTAAAACTTTAATTTTGTACAGCTTTACAATTTTTTATATCATTCGGAAGCCTATTACACACTTTAAATCCTGTAAACTACAAGGAGAACTGACTTACCCATATTTACTTTGTTAATAATGGGATTCGAAATTGACCTTTATATCTACACTACAGTCGCTGTTACTATATCGTAATTCCGTCCACATTGTAAACCAATTGTGATTATGCGATACATAATGAGCAGCTAAATTTGACACTGGCAGTTAAAAAAATTGTTAGTCAAATTAACAAAAGTAAAATTATTATGATTATTAAACTGAAAAGGAGTAATTATTTTATCTGGGTTCCTCAAATCAAGGAAACAGTGTCATTCTTTATTTTTTGCATCGAGTTATTGTGCAAATGTGAAATTCTTACTTACGCTACTTTGATTCAATATTTTCAAACAGTGGGTGAAATTAAGTCCTAATTACAAAATCTTCACTATAGTATTGACATGATCCGTATTTTTTAAGAACCTTTGTTTAAAGAGATAAATAAAAATACAAAGCAATGCTAAAATCTTTTTAAAATTCTCTTCGCATATGTCTATTGTTTTAAGGAACTAAAGCCGGATAAACTTTAATAAACTATTTTGTGATTAAAACACTTTGAAATTCGATTTGGTTTAAATAAAAAACTGTGAGCATTCCAATTCAAATTTTCATCTAAAACAATCCCAAATATTTTACGGTAGCAGGCTAGAACAGGCCAAACAAAAATCTAATTGAACATCCACGTTTATTTAATTTTGATAAAAGCTCTTCTAATATATTAATCGAATTTATATCAAGAGAATTAATCTAAGTTAGTAGTTTTTCAAAATTAATATTACATAAGTATTTATTGCTTTCTTCAACTTTATCAGTTATAATTTACGATTTATCATTAGCACATACAGTCGTGGATATATTGTCTTAAAGACATGACTTTGGGTTATTAATATTTAAATACAAAAACAATATTGGACCTAAAATAGAGCCCTGAAGAATTCCAATATAGTGATAAGGAAAAACTAGCTCAAACAACACCATAACGTATTGAATTAGATAGTAACACATCCACTGATACCTCGTCTAATATTATCATTATGTGGCATGTTTCATAAAATCATAATACTATGATTATAATGTTACATTACAAATAAATATGTAATACAACAAAATGCCCTGCTGAGGTCACTAAAGATCAAAGATAAATACGTTGCAAAATTATAAGATAGAAGTAGTTGGTTTTCCAGAAGTGAAGTCATATTGCTCAGACGTTAACAGGTGAAATTCATTAATAAAAGAACGAAGTATGTCTAAACAGTATTTAAAAAAAAACTGAAATAATACATTTCCTACTGACTGTTTATCATTCTTTTTATAAAATGAAATAATTATTCATCTTCAGCTTTTTTGGAAAATTACCATTTACAAAAGAAATAAATAATCAAATTTGGAATGAGTTGGGGTTAGGATGAAGGGTCAGGCCGTCCAAAATAAGTATTTTCCGTTTTGGAATTAGGGATGAGCAGAACTAAAAAACAAGCTAATTTTAGGAAAAACTAATTTTTTTGAAAAGCACATTCTTATTTGAAACTAGAAAGGATTCAATTGTTGTTAACAGGGAAGAACTAAACATTCTGACATCTAATAAAATCAAGAAATACCTTAATTGGAGTATTGTAAAAATGTCATAACAAATGACATATTTGAAGAAAGTGGTAAATTATTTGCTTCTAATAAAGTAGAAAATAACTTTGGTGAGAACATGTGGCAATTGAGATCAAGAGAAAGTATTTAACAAACGAAAATACATTCCAAGAGTAAATAGTTCTTTAGTTATGTCTTAAAAATTATAGTTGAAAGCCATATAACTTCAGGAATACTTAGTGGCCCATTCAACGAAAAGTTTAAATTGCCAAGTCCTTCCCCTTAATAATCTTAATAACCTCACATTAAACGCTGTTAAAAAAAAGTTTTATCATGGGCTATTCCAAACTCCGAAGTTAGAGGATGGTAAATGTTAAAAGACAAGCTGTGATCATTAACCATTAACTTTTTATTAACATATCATTCTCGGGACGTTTATTAGAAAAATTAACAATTTTTCTTGGAAGTTTTTATTTATTTTGTCTTAAACATAGTCCATTTTATTTTCAAAAAAAGAAGTAATTAAAGCTATGAGTTCTTTTAAGTGTTTTTATGAACAACTTCTGCAAGTGACAACTCTTTGTACTTATTTAAAATAGATTTTTAAGAGGAAAAGTGATGTTTAACTAATTCACAAATGTTTATGAAAATACTCGAAAGGCTCAGAGAAAAATGTTTTAATTGCAATGATCAAGGCGATGACAAACGCAAGGTGGCGGAGATGAGTTCCGTTAATTAATAAAGCTTCGACGTTGCTGCAAATGAAGGTTCCAATTAAAATTTTACGGCCGTCCTGACATATTGGCCATTAGCCTGCGGATGAGATAAATGTGCAATTTTGTACAATTTGTGAAATTATAGGAGGACGGAGTAACTAGGATACGTTGTAATAATAGTCATGTCAAGAAACGGCAATATCATGTTTACTGCTGAGGAGATAAAGCCGATTTTTCAAGACTGTATGAAGAGGCGCCACGACAACGGCTATTTTTAGCGAGTAAAAAGGCCGTCATTCGCGATTCCACCATTCCCGGTTGGTATTTATTGCAAGTAAATTTTAAATAAATACGGAATACCGAGACGAAGGTGCTTTATCTCCGGTTCGCTATTGAATTTCCTTCTGTCTGAGCTTTTATCGCGCGATTTTTTTACCCGCCCGACCAAGATGTGAGTAAACTTTTTGTTCGAGAGACACAAATTTTCAAAGTTACTTTTTGGTGAAAATTTGTAACTTGTTCTAATTTTATGGCCACCCCTCCCCAGATGCTCGTGCTTTTGAGTTACATTATTAATAGATTAAAAGCGGTGGTGTTTCTTAATAAAACTGAACGACCCTTATTGTGGTGGTAATAACCGTATATTTTATTAAAGAGATTGCGTGACACTCGCCGTGCAATACCTAAGAAACGTCAGGTTTGATGGCGACAACTAAGGCGCCAGTTTGACTGCCGGTAATAATAATAATGATAACAAGAAAGCTTCAATAAAATCGAGACGTGGAAAATTACATACCTAATTTGCTGCATTAAGGGATGCTGGGATCATAAAAACAACTAATGAAGTGCTGTATAGTAATCAAGAAACTTAAAGTAGGCACTGATTTAACTAAGGAGAAAAATGTAAAAACAAAATTATATAATGCACACAAGCTGAAAAGGACAAATCGGTTATCTTCTGCATCGTGATGTTTTAATAAATTAAAAAAAAAAACACTTCGTGTGTCACTTAAAAAATCGATAAATTGGGTTATTATCTTTGAAAAGTTTTCTTTGGAAAATTTACCTGATTCACCTAATAATAAATGTGGACGATTTCTAGGAAATTTCTTCCAATGATTTTGGATCTTGAAATAATAAAAAAAGGGCGAACAATAAACAATACTGCTGATTGTTTTTGTTCGCTGAATTGACACAAGTGATGAATTAGATATTATAGTAAAGTGGACTGTTACTCCTACAATCTTTCGAGGTTTGTATTTAGATACGGACTTTATTCACGTATTTTAATATAATTGTTACATATAATTTTCACCCTGTTTTATGACCACAATAATCAAAGTCATTAAAAACGAATTTTCATTAATGTTGATTTTCCCTATAATTTTATTTCTCAACAAGAAAAAGTCAGAGAATGTTGAAGCGGAATTCTACAGATGCTCGTTTAGCCCCTCAAGCTTCTTTTTCATTAAAACATCATGTCAAAAGATTGTAGGGGTGGAGTGAACAACACAATTGTAAAGAAGGCTACAATCCACCCTTATTCCCACATCGAGGCGCTCCTGTTTCCATTAAAGGATCGTGATGTTGCTTATGATCATTTTCATTAAATCGAGTAATTCGCTAATAAGCAAATGATTAGAAAAAAAAATTGACTTCTTTACAACAGATATAATTCTTAAAAAATATGTGGGATCCGTTGTTAAATCCAGACATTTTTTCTAAAACTGTTGACGTGTAAGTAACTTTTTTTAATAAATTAATAAAAAAATATCAAACCCATTGCAAAAAATAATGTTTTGGCAGTGAGTAAACGTTTCATAAAAACATAAACCGATTCCTTCTCTCTACTAGCTTAATGCATAAATAAAATTTCGTTCTAATCACTCAAGTAGTTTCCAAGATAAACACCGTCTTCTAATCTAATTCTCTGATATGTAAAACATAAAGAAAAAGAAAATCTCAGGGGCATTCAAATATATTAATGTTAACACTATAATCACATTAAACAATTTTTTTTTGGGTATTAATACAATGCAGCAACAATTCTTACAAAATTTCATTGTGATCAATCTAGTAGTTCTGAATATACTTCGAGGTTAACTAGTGTCATAAAACTAACAAAATATACAAATCCAAAATTAAATTAAATTAACACACATCTCAGAATTGTGGAACACCTTACTTTGATAAAAAGATAATCTAAATGAAGAAAATATATAGCAAACGTTCAAGTTCAAAATGTCTATCGTATATCCACGAAGCAATAACAAAATACAAATATGAAACAAAAATTATCTATAAACCTTACAAAAAAAGCAAGTAACATTTTTCAAGGAGCTATAAACTGTCAAAATTTAGAAATAAGAACACAAATTCAATCTGCTTAAAAATGTATTTCAATGAAAAATGTAATATTTGCTTTTTGATCCATTATTTTATCATTTAAGATCAATTCTTGATGTTCAATTGAAATCTTTTAAAAGCATAGAGTACAGTCTAGAGAAATTAAACATATATTACAAATGAACGAAAAAGTATTCTATAAGAACAAAGTGCAATCGCAATCCGCCATTTACAATAGGAAAAATTTGATCTTATATCTTCCTTGTTTAATTACACACGTAAATAACTGGAACAATTAACCTTGATCACCCAGTACATAAAATTTCGTTCTGATTGGTTGGTAACCCCCAATAAACCTACAGACTGATGGTGGAACTTCTACATCCTACTTCTAAGAAACGCAACCCACAATACAAGCGATTATATTTAACCTACAACTAAATCAATATATTTACACTTTAAAACATATTTTCACCCAAAGCAATTGAATAAATACAAATTTTCACATTTCTACGATTTTCGTACGAATGCAAGGTGCAAAGAGAAAAATATTTTTTTAATGTTTAAGTTGCTTATATTGAAAACAAAATTCGAGCTTGTTTTTTATTAGAAACAAATCAAAATCAGATTACTTCCAAAAGCAATAAATACAAAATAGATAAAATAAATAAACAAACAATATTCTTCCGCAAAAAAGTAATAAATAACAATGTAAGTAAGTATAAAAACATATGTATTATGCGACTATTAACACAACAATTCATGTAGAACCATGCAACAAAGTTCTCAAGAACATAGAGGAATAATGTCTGCGGTTGTGTTCGCAACCTTACTAGCACTAGCCTACTAGCACTATGATTTTAATTAAAATCCAGACATAAAGTTTTTCTTTAATAATTTTTTTTTGTTATTTTAATTATTATAATTTTAGATCATTCATCATGAATATGTATGTAAAAAAAACCGCTTGGCTGAGGGGCAAAAATCTTTTTTATTATCAATCCAGAAATCCCCCCCATCGACACTGGCTACAATATGAATAATTTAAACGAAATCTCCATAAAAATAATCAATTCCAACTGAGGCAACAGTTTATTTGTTCACGACTTCTGGGCTTAAAGGGGGCTATTGCATGATGATGGCAATATTGCCTTGGCGACCATAAATATTTGAGATTAACCTACAATCGTAGAAATTCTTTACATATCACCAAAGAGAAATATTAGTTTTGTTACTATAACTTCATGAATATTTACTTAAACAATCTCTTCCACAAATACAACCCAAGAAAATCTACAAATAATCTACTTGCTACAATTCGTATTTGCATTCAAATTGATTAAACATATTACCACAAAGATATGCAAATGTATATTTAAAAAAACCACAGCAAAAAGGGTAAACATGACGATAAAATTAGAATTGGCATAACTACGAGTACCGTTAACTTAAATATGTAAGTATAATGTAAACGTGATTATAGTGCAAGTAAACATTGCATTAGCGATTGCGATTGCTGCAGGCAGTAATTTAAGTGCAAGAAATTGTTTAATTTGTATTCCAAGAGATTATCTTGTTTGCTTCTGAAACCTTATTAGCCTGTTACACTTTACCTGTAGTTCCGGAGGTCCGCCTTCGTCCCGGATTAACAAAAGGTGACTTTGATTGTCGACAAGTATTTCCTTCTTGAACCGACCCCCTTCCGGAGACTCTTCTTGCATGTAAGACCCCGTTAAGTACCTGTGGACCAACGCCGACTTTCCGGAAGACAGAGAGCCAACGATGCCGAGGCGCAAGTCCGGGACTCCGCGCGACAGCGTCCATTCTTGACTGTTAACGAAAGAATCTGCAAAAAAAAAAAGAAGTGAAACAAATGCAATACGACATGCGGCTCAGTATTCAGGCCGGGCTGTTGATATATTATAGATTATTGTGTATTTTTCATATTATAACTGAATTAAACCATTTAAAAGTGATTGATATTTTTGCATCAAAAAAGAGAAATCCAAAATTCTCTCAATTTAATCTAAACATCTATATTGAGCTCAAGCTTAGAAGTTCTACCTTATTGTTACATGCATTTGCGGTTTTTTAGTGAATTACCGAAAACAGCTGTCATTTCCATCGACACCCACTTATTTATTCAGGTCTTAAATCAGATTTTTCCAAGGAAAAATTCAAACAGAACTACTCATGACGATGATTAATGAAGTTACGAATCTTGCTAAATTTAGGAATNNGCAAGCCAACCATGAAATTACTGTTTTTGTGCCATAACAACAAAAAAAATCTTGCACATGATGAACTTTTCACGTTATGTAATTATCAGGGTGGGCAACCAAAAATACAAGATTATGTAAATATGTCAGCAATTGTTAGAGTCTGAATTTACGCTCCACCGGGCGAAGATGAAACTCGTTAGAACCTATTGTTTAGGAAATTACATTACACATTCCGAAGGCGGGCTCGAATTAAATTCCAAAATAGGATATAAAACACCACAAATGTGTCAGACGGCGTTAAAGGAGCTGTCAACTTATCACTTTTTAGATCATAAAATCCGTGGAATGTCTGTCTAGCATTTAGTAACGTGAGCGGTTACGTGACAGGATGTCCCACGAGATGTGTTGTGAATTAGAATTAATGCTGGAGAAATGGAAAGATGGCACATTTTCGAAAGCTTCCTCTCCTAAAATCGCTTTAAGCAAGGCCGCTTTATGTCCACAACTGTGAAATTTATTGTGACTGCGTTCAAGATTAGATTATCACATCAAAGGATACAGTCAATAAACTGTCATAAATAATGATAACTGAATTGCGTAAAAAAATATTGACATGAGTTCATGAAAGTTTACAAAAGTGAAAACCGAAGCAGATGTTCGCCGCGCAAGTGGAGCATAACCAATGTTGGTTTAGTGCTATCTCCCCCCATCCCGCCATAAACTTCCATTACCAATAATGCGATTTCTTTAATTCGTTCAGGGTTGCGATAAAATCATCTAATGGCTTGCATATACTTAACCAGCAGGTTTTCGCTTCTGGATGCAATTCGAAGTGTTTTATTATCATGCACATTTAAATTATAAATGACACATTTGATTCATTCCATCACCTCAATTAACTGTACTCAGCCATTATTTGCCGGGGGAAAATTGTAATTTGCTAAAATTACCGTTAAATCGCCCGTAAATCAAAAGTATCGCTGACATGATTATAGGGAAGTGTGTACTCTGTACTGTGCGATTTCTTGCTCAACATATCAAATGTTAAATAGACCATGAGTCTGAGTTGCGGGTTATTGTAGAAACGGTCGTCCCGTCAAAGGAACAAAGCTCGGAACTTTACAAATGGCCGGGTTTGCCCTTAAGGATTTTTACCTTCATCCCTTCGTACCTTCGCACATACAACATGTGCATACATTAAAGGTAAACGAGGAACATTTATTTTCAATTAATTTATACAGAGACACTGTGGGATTGAGAATGGAGAATAAATAATTAACTCTTTGGTTAATGAATTATTTATTGGGTTGGGATGAGACTAAAATATGAGTTAATTAAATGGAATTCCATTATCAAGCACTGCAGCAGACAAGCACAAGCGCTATCAAATAGTGTTTTTTTATTCACTATACGGAGGTTTAGACGAAAATATGGAAATGTACTTTATCATTTTTAATAATGAAAAAGGAACAGTACGCTGAACTCGCTTAATCTTGGAAACCTTGAAGAGAAACAAAATCTTTTTTTTCTGGAAAAGGATCAGTTTCTTTTTTTTATTCTATTTAGAATATGCTGTTAAACAACATTTTTTCAGTCCATTCCATTTCCATTTAAGTATTAACGAGCATTAACAAACATATTTTGATTGACACTTGACTCAATAATGCTGATGAACTAATAAACAAGAAATTGTTATTTTCATTATCATAACTGTGAACATGCTTCGATCTATCCATCTCAAAATCCGTTGGTGGACAACTGTTCGTTCTTTTTTTTATAATAACAAAAAATATCTTTTCAGATCTGATTTTGCGTATAGCTAGATATCTTATCGGAGAAAACTTGCTTAATTGTGGAAGAGGATTCTCGACCTTCAATCTACAATCTCGAGTGATTGATCTATGAAGGCTGTACTTGAACTCC
>QDEB01021967.1:5196-20288 GCA_004193795.1 Asbolus verrucosus | reverse complement strand
ATGAAACCTATTCCATAAACATGCAATAATCAAATGCATACACAATTTTAATTAAAAATCCAATGCAGAATTTCATCTTAGCATTGCAATTCTGCAAAATCAGGATAATAATACATATCCAAAGACTTTACACATTTGACTTGAAACAAAATCTTATCATCAAGTAATTAAACCAGTAAAAATAATTCACTTATAACAACTAAATGTAGGAATTCAGTTATAAAATTTAGTTAAATACGGCGATTTTTTTGTTCTTAACATGATAACGCTAAAATTAAAGAACTTAAGAAATTAAAGAAAATTAAAAGAACTTATGAAATTATGACGAAGGCAAAATGACTTTCTTTGAGTTCCTTATGCTCTAGAATGTAAAGAGATGTAAAAATTTCATGTTTCGTATGTCATTCAGAAGTTAATGCAGCATTTGTTTTTCACGAAATAATAATTAAAAAAAATTTTCAAGAAAAGTTATTTACATAATATATATTTATTTACCCTATAAGAGGTTAGTTGTAATTTTTCGAAAATCGTAAGATTTCACGTTTTCTTTACGTTGGAAAGAGTGTACAATACGAACATGTAAACCACGTGTCAATACTATAAAATCAGTTTACCCCGTAAAACCGGTTGCATGTTCGTATAATTTATTAAACAGCACGACTTTATTTAGAGATACGTCTCTAAATTCCGTCAGTTTGTCTATTAGCGTTTTTCGGTTCCACTAAATTATTTGATAGATTCTTCTAAAATATGTAAAGTTATAACATCAAAAAATGTTTCCACAGAAAGGTGCTGCAACTTAAAATTTCGATGCTAAAAAAAAAGATAGCAAACCCTAATTCGTAATGCGTAAGATAAACATATCTATCCAATAGATGTCGTAAGCTAATGACAATGAGATGTTTGTAAAAAGAATCTATATTAACAGTTTATTTAATCAATGATACCATGAATAAACAAAACTAATCGCAAAAATATCTCAAATATGGAAATTTACATCTTTATTTATTTCTTGGAAACCAGTTTAAAAGTATTATCATAGGAACTTTGCTCGATACATTCGACAAAATTACTAAATTCATTTTTCTAATACGTTTTACTCGTTTTTTTTTTTAATAGTTCCTTTTTTAGTTACGTTGTGTAATCGTAATTACTATAACTCATAATCACCACATAAACCCGAATATTAAATTCATGATCATGAATGTGAAGAATATTTAAAGGTAAAATGACACTGTCGGGATTTCCCGACAACTCTCACCGCCTCGAGCAACCAGCTCGATCCAACTAAGGGAGAAAGCATCCCAGGTACTGCCTCGGATCCTGACCACCAAAGCGTTGGATCGTAATTTTAACTTCAAATGTTTTCCCATTTTAGTTGAAATAAAAACAACATCAACATCATGATCATTTAACAAGATAATAAGGTCTTTCGAAATTCAAAATCATAAACCACACACACAACAGGCACCAAGTAAAAAAAGTTAAAAATAATAACTAAAAAACCACTCCCAAACAAATGTTAGTACATTTTGTAAAACCAAATAAATGTGTAATAAAAATTTTTCAGTCACGTTCAAAATTTCGAAATATACCTATAATTTACAAAGAGAACTTTTAAAATAGGGTGTCTTTTCAGAAGCCGTGTTCTTTTTTTACAATTTCGCAATGGCAAACTGAAAATTATACAATCTAATGATTTGATCACATGTCTATGACAACGAATAAATTGGAAAATTTGTATTTTACGGTTACCACAAAAATGTAATAAATTTATTGACATCATCATAAAATTTTCTAAAAATCGGTAGCTTATTCTCGTATTTACAGCCCAAATTTGTATTCATTTTTATCACAATGGAAGTATTGAGCGTCTTATCTGTGACTAAGCGCAAATAGCATTTTCATTATGTGTACACAAGAAAATTTTTGAAAAAATTAAAACAACTTTTCAATAACGAAAATGTGTAGTTTTTTTCTTGAATACTTAAAAAATATATATAAAATTTATATCATAAAAACTCCTAATGAGAGATCAACTTTATATGCAAAAATCCAAAGACTTTGACCATGACCTCAGAGCTCATTTAACATGTCCAGTTGCTCACGCTGTAATTGCATAAATTATAACAAATATTGATTGATCGCATGTTAGCCTTCTATAATAATCATCAAATCAATATCAGCTAACACATGTTGCCGCCGTTATTGTTGCACATTGATTTTTAAGGGTCAAGGTCATCACCATTTGACCTAATTAACTATAGTTCAATTAGTACCTGCTGAAGCTGTACCGATGACAGGGACACCTGGTCGTGCCACTGAAACCTCCCACACTCCATCCTTGTGTCCACTGTAATCTCTAACCAAGCAACAACTATATTGTGGTGCTTTAAAACTAGATACAATTTTGCTAGTCTGAGCTTTGAGTTTATGAGCTGTTTTTGACTTCTGTGAAGAAGAACTCACTGCAATTTTAAACCATTAATAATTAGCGATTTTGGAAAATAAAACTGCTTACGTTTTTTTGTTAGAACTTTTGATATGTTGTTTTCAAAATCAATGCAGTCGGGTTTATCAAACGTATCCCTTTCGATTTTTTCATTTAAAACTTCTATTTTATCTTGCACTGAAAGGAAACATTAAAGTGTTTAAACTGACTCGGATAAAAACTGACTCACAGGTTTGATTCTCTTGATATAATACATCAAATTCTCTTTCAATTAGTCTAAACAGATTAAACAGTTTTGTTTTATACGCCGGAGTAAGAGGACAATCATTTTCTATGTCAGAACGGAAACCATAAAACAAGTCTCCATCGATGACACCACTTTGTGGACGATTCATAGAGCCTCTTTTCCCTTTGGATTGAACTTTACTGTTCGAAGTGTTTTGACTGACTGACATCCTGGACGCGGGAGATTACTTAAATTGTTCGAAACATAGGAGAGGATAATGCAGCACAATCAATAAACACGCGGTATGTAATTTTTCTTAATTACCTGTTGCAGACGTGTATAATGTCCAATGTCCACTCCGATTATACCACTACACCCTCATCAAGGTCTTCACTTACGTTTAAACAAAAATGTCAGATTTATAAGCAAATATAACATGTTTATGTTAAGATGATTTGACTTTGACTTTAATGACAATCATAATTCGTGACAGCTTTCTGAAATGAGTTGTCTAGAGGGCGCTCTTGTAGAAAGGGAAATTGAATATACAGTTTTCTTTTTCACTACTAGAACTATTTTTTTTGAATTTTTTAAATTCGCAAACCAGCAACGATATGAAAAAAATAAACATTACAAATATGAATTTACGTGTTCTTTATTATTTGAGTTTCGCTTTATTACATTAGTTGTAAAATTATAAAAATTACCAGCACCATATTGCAGCTTAAAACTAGAATAAATTAATTTATAAATAAACAATACTGGATAAATAAATAATATCAACAACAAAAAATTAAGTATAATGGTAAAGTGCAATTAAGCATTAAGTACTTTGGTTTAATATGATTAGTAAATACCACAGCATAATACTGAACAGTCTAGCAGTAGCAAAATTTCAATTTGTACTGCTTGTTCTTACGTTTGCGTTAGCATGTTGCTGTACATTTTCTGTTAATTCTTTTCCAGTAGTTTCAAATGGTAGTATCAAACACGCTATTGCTGCTAAAATTGCAGCAACAGTGTAAATTGAAGTTGCAAAAGAGATGGAACTTTTCAATAGAACCTACACACACATATACAAGTAATATAAAAAAATATTAATGATAAAAAATGTATACACCTGTGCCACATACGGTGTCACCATAGCTCCTAATCGGGCCATGGCACTACATGAACCAACACCAACAGCACGTAATGATGTTGGATACACTTCAGGTGTATAGACATATGCAGCTTGAAACACTCCAGCTATAATTCCACGCGCTAAAAATAACATCACAGTCAAGAAAACCCGTCTGGAAACAAATCTGACATAAATATATTTCTTTTTTGTAATACATAATACATACTTTTCAGTGCAAACGACAAGAAAACAACAACAAATTGCGTAAATTACGAATTGCACAGCCATAGTTTTTTTACGTCCGAATCTTTCAATGGTAAAAATTGTAATAAATATTCCTGAAAGAGACAAAAACTTTTTGTGTAATTGTAGTATTTCCATTAACGGGAAACCAACCCGGAAATTCTGCCAATGTTGTCCACAATAAATCCATATAGTCGGTAGTTTGCAACTGTTTGCAATCTGCTGCACAAGTATCCAAAGTCTGCGATGGTAGAGGCTTACTTGAACATAAGATACTTGAAGTTTCAAAGAGTTCTGTAGTCATAAGAACTAATCCATAATAACAAAATGCACAAGCCATCCTAAACAAAAATAAAAAAATACAGAAGTTGTTCAGATATATTCTAGACAGAAATTTGAAATTTAAAAAGTTAGAATGGTCGGTGGATATCGTTTTTTAATTTAATTATGTCACAAGTATAATGTTATAATTATTTTACAACGCCTAGCCCGCCGTAAACGTCATTTGACGGTGATTTTCTACAAAACCATACAATTTCGTAATTTTTGTATTAGATGATATGGCAAGTTAATTCCACTGATAGTTATATAAATTATCCCACAAGATTTCTAAATGAACTTGTAGTAACTATGGATGCTTTTATAGGACAAAAGACAATCCATGATTATTAATTGAATTAATTAATCGCATCATTTTAAAAATTAACTAGAAAACTGCAACACAGAATTTTTAAAAATCTTTACATTTCCAATGAAATAGAGAGAACATCATCAAATATGGAAAGTTCCAAAAATTCCATCTACAGCCCCTTGTCAATCATTTTAATCTTTGAAATTTTAAATTTTTAGTGCTATATAAAGTTATTTGGCAACCAATCTGTTTTAATAAAGATAACATATCATATCCTATTACCATATAAACCACAACAAAAGAGAAGTTCTTCTCAAAGAAGGTACCAGTAAGTCCCTGAAGCGCCCTCTATGTGGTGAGGAAGTAGTGGCATCATCTACCACTAACCTTCCCAACAACATTGGTTTGCCATTGTCTTTAGCTACTTTTTCGAGTGTTTCTAAAGCCTTATCAGTTTGACCACTGGCAACATGAAATCTTGGTGATTCAGGCAACCACTGTAAAAAAACATTTTAGTAAATTCACGCATTACAAAATGGTTACTTACTGGACAAACTAAAGCAAAAGCTAACAATGGACCTGTTGAAAGTGCCAACAGCCATTGCCAACCCAAAGTAGGCATAATAACTAATGCAAGAGCAACCTCAAAACATGCACCTAACGCCCAAAAACACTGCAATTGAAATTGACAAAAATAACAAAAAACAATACACAGAACTGAAAACTTACATCAAGCAAAACAACACACTTTGCTCTTTGTTTTGTAGGTAAAAACTCAGCATAAAGCGTGACTCTAAAACGTGATCAAAACAAAAAATGCAAACATGAAGAATGATGATTAAAAGAAAAGAATGGTACTCACGATTGAGGTGTACAACCAATAGCAAAACCTACAAGTCCTCTCAGTAATAAAATCCACATAAAACTAGGTGCAATAGCACTTAATAAACCATAATAAAACAACAAAACCGCACACAAAGTTAAAGCCTAAAATGATATTAACTTAATTCTTCACAACACAATTCGCTACTACCTTCTTACATGCTTGCGTCCATATCTATCACTTAAATTACCCCAAAACGTTGATGACAACATCATCCCTAAAAATACCACAGTGGTAGTTAGAGCCTGCTGATACCTCGAAATATGCCAGTCGCAGTGCAGAGCAGGAGACAAAATTGATAAAATTGTCATTTCCATACTATCAGCCATCCAACACAAACCAGTCCAAAGTGATAATTTCACTTGAAACCATCCGAAACCCAGAGCGTTTACAGCTTGGGTTACAGTAAAGGTATCTAAAAAAAATTTTTTAATGAAAATTTGTATATGTATCTATTTCTACAATACCATCAGGCACAACAGACACTGAGGCCATTTCTATATCTTGGGGTATCGCATTATCTGGATCCACCAGTTCAGATCTGGAATTTGAGGGTTGGTTTGTGCTGCCATCAATATCTTGATAACCTTTGGAACGTCTTAGTACCATATTTGAGTTAATTTTGGGTTGTCTACACGACAAAAATGCTTTCACATAATACTACGTGGAGGTGTTATAACCTAAATTGCATAAGAAACAACAGTTGTCAAACATGACAGCTGACATCTTCTGTTCGGTTGCTGAAAGCACGTCCAGCGGGAATTTAAAATGAGCTTATCATTATTCATTATTTGTACTTTTTTTGTAACAGAAAATCACATAAGCAAAATTTCAGTAAGTTAATTTATAATTTTAAATTATACATCTAATTTCTTTCAAAAATTTTACTACAAAAAAAGTAAATTTCCACTTAAGTTTCCGATGGACGTAATTGTAGACACGAAATTTGTGTTTACAAACATTTCTAACTTTTAACCTCACAATTTAATTCTGAAGCTCTGAATATATGAGAATACATATTTTATTTAATTACAGTACTAGATTTTGTGTAGTATGATTTAATGGATATAGAAATACAAGTTGGAAGCCGCTTCTCTTCATATCGGGAATTAATTAACTCACTTAACCGTTATTGTTCAAAAACAAATACTAAATTCTGGAAGCGACATACAAGAACTCTTAAATCTGAATTTGGTGTAAGTTATTCACCAGCAAAAAGAACCTCATTAATATATTATGAAATTGATTTTTCATGTATCAAAAATGGAACAAAATTGACAGAGTAATGAACTGTAATGAACATAAAATTAAGGAATAATATTAATTGTATATAATTGTATTTTAGAACTGAAACAGACTCTTGTCCAGCATATTTCCGTTTTAAAATGTCAGATGGGGGAACATACTTAGAACTAATTGCTATGAATGATCGACATACCCATAATTTGGTAGGATTCCAAATTAAGTTGCATATTTTTATAAAATTTGAATGTGTTTCAATTTAGAAATACATCACTCCATATAAGTATAGCATTATCAATAATTCACTTGCCTATTTCATGAAACATGCTCTGGATTGATAATTTGATAAATTATTTTTTTAATTTGATTAGTTGATCATCGTAATATTTGTAAAAAGGTAAATTTGAAGTTCAAATTTTCTAACATTATCTGATTCATTATTTTTGTTAATGGTATAAATTGTGTATATTTTTCAACACAAATAATAGAGGTTATGGATACAAAGATTTAAAGATCATCGTATTATAGAAACTTTGACTTTCATAAAGTTCATTCATGTTTCATTTCCCTTATGTTTGTTAATAGTAGCGATTATAACTGATCGTTTTGAATAATTCTTGAATCCTAAAAAAAAGTGAAATAGCATGGTCACATCACATTTGCAGTTTTAACTACATGTTCCAGGGTGACTCTAGAGGCGTGCGATTCAAAAGAGAGATTGATAAGGAATCATATGAAATGGTCGATAGTATTCCCCAAAAAATATTTAAAACAAATTCAGATAATAAGGTGATTTTTTATCACATTAAAAAATCAGTCTGAAATTATTCTTTCAGGATTTAGAAATTATAGAAGTCCACATTGACAATAAAAGCACCGAAGAATGTGAACCACAAGTAAGTTTAGTATAACAGTAAATTTATTCTCATCATGTTATCTCTCTTGAATACAAAGTTATAAATAAACTAATTTTATCAACTACAAGTTTAGATAACAAAAACCTGTTTTTGTGCATTTTATGTTCAGTTGTGCTAAAAGTGTATTCTTAAAAATAACACAATGGTAAATGAAGTGAATTTCCACAAAAAGATTTGTAATCATAAGAATGTATATTTTTGTCACAGGTTAAATTCACGTTTCGCGGCCTTATGGCGCCCACATTAACGGCATTCAAGGATGATTTGTAAGTTTACTTTTATTAGTGTAATTATGTTTACTATTATTTAATTTCTGTTCAGATCGCCGAACCTTGACGTCATACAAGATTATGCAAAATTTCTGGCTGATTCCAAGATAATGGGAGTTTTGGGTAAAAAAAAAGCGACTTATTTTATACTATATTTAAATAAATCATAATTAAACTAAAAAATATAAAATGTACATATAAAGAGTAAACAAAATGATTCTAAAATATGTAAATATTATATAGCATTATCATATCTTTGAATAATCAAAAAGAGAATGGAAAATAATTACACAAGTAATTCACATCAAACCACTATTTTTTAGCATTTTGCGGCATCTAATTAATACATATTTAAAATTACTGAAGATTTGATAATGTGAACTAATTAATATCATTGTGTGTTGCATTCAGTAAATGGTACAAGTGGCGAAGGCATGTCTATGAACGTTGAAGAAAGAAAACGTGTAACAGAAGAATGGGTGAAGGCGGTGAAGAAAACTAATCAACATTTAATGGTTCAGATTGGAGGCGCCCCTCTGCCTGATGTGCTAGAACTTGTATATATCTGTAGTTATTTTCTCAGTTTCAGTTTTCATTTGTGATCATTGTAGGCTAAACATGCTGAGTCGGTTGGTGTGGATTCACTTTTATGTTTACCCGATCTTTACAACAAGCCAAATACTTCATTAGATTTGATTAGATATCTAAAAACTGTAGGAACAGCTGCTCCAAACACACCACTTTTGTATTACCACATACCCAGCTACACTCATGTTCATAGTGAGTTTCTGAAATTAATGTTCACTATATAATTTAAGAATTTATTTCCAGTCCATATGGGTCAGTTCTTAAACGATTCTGTTGGAAAAATTCCAACATTTCACGGAATTAAGTTTACATCAACTGCTTTAGATGAGGGTGTAGCCGCTGTCAAAGCTAACGGCGGTAAATACGCCGTTTTTCTTGGAGCTGATCAGCTGATGGCCGGCGCTTACACGTTAGGTTTTGATTCAGCAATAGCTACGACTCTAAACATGTTCCCGCAATTGGGAATAACTATTTTGGAAGCTGTTAAACAGTCAAAACTTGATAAAGCGAAAGAAACACAAGATATTTTGACTGAAGTTTGTGCTATTGTTACCAAAAACGGTCCTTGGGTTCCTACAATGAAAGTTGCAATGGATTTGTATACTCCTATTAAAGTCGGAAAAGCGAGAGAGCCTTTAATCAATATCACAGCAGAACACATCAATGAAATGAAGGTTGCATTAAAAACTGTTGGCATTAACAACTGAATTTTATTGAGAATATTCTACAAATCAAATGTTTAATAAATGTTAAATAAATGTATAAATATTAATTAAAAAAAAGTTCTGAGATAAATATCAGTCTTTAATCTTGATGAGGTGAATAAAATTTTGAAGGCAATGTTGGCGACACAGTTTTACTTCCAAATCTTTCACTGAATGAACGGTTTTGTGAGTGGTACCTCATTTCAATTACTTTATCATAAAATCTTGATAATTTAACAGCATTTGAGGAGCCAGCAGCAAGATACCTTGCCTGCCTCGAGTCTAAAACTATTTCATCAGCACCAAATTGACTAGCGAATGTTCCTATAATTGATTTTCTTTCATCAACTTGATCCAATTTGGTTCCAATTACAAGAATGGGCATCTGGGTTGCCCCAAAAAAGTTTTCTGTATCATATTCGTCCATACTTGTTACTGAATTAAGTGTAGCTGAATTGGCGTCTTGATCTATTAATTCTTGCAACCATTTATGGAGATTTGCTTCTGATTTTCGGTTTGTTAAATCATGGACAAGAATCACACCATGGCAAGGATTGTAAAAAACGTGTCTTGTATTTCGATGATTGTTACTTCCACCAACGTCCCAAAATTCTATAAAGTACGTTTTTTGTTCTTTTGTCCCTTCTTTATATTCATGTAGTTTTACTTCCACTGAACACCCAACAGTCCAACTAGGTGACCTGATAGGTTCACTGTTGGCTGCAAGTTGCACAAAAGAGGTTTTTCCCACACCAGAATCACCCAATACCATAACACGAACACGATCTATGGCCGTCATTATTTTTC
This sequence comes from Asbolus verrucosus, assembly GCA_004193795.1. NCBI lineage: Eukaryota > Metazoa > Arthropoda > Insecta > Coleoptera > Tenebrionidae > Asbolus > Asbolus verrucosus. Next base: position 10,203 of record QDEB01021967.1, on the reverse strand, counting down.
GTTGATTTTTGAGATTTTTTTATTGCAATTCTTGGTGGGTTTTTGTTTTCGTTTTAACCTTGTTTAAATGAACTACACTTTCGTGGCTCGCACGTAGTTCAACTAGCATGTAGTAGATTTTATATACAAATAACCACAGAACAAAAATAACTACTACACAGAATTTAAACCACTGTGCGGTATTGAGGCAAAAAACAGATTTTGGGTGCTTACATAAATTGCAAAAATAAAAAATGCAAAAAAATAATTTACCCGTAAAATGAAAAATGTGTAAAAACAGATTCGGAGTTCAAATATGACCACCACTTAACCGAAAAGGAAATCTAACCTTTATCTGTCAAATCGCCCATTAAAGTTAAAAATAACAAAATATGTAAACATTTAGTAAATAAGCGGTTACAGGTGAACCGATAATTACCTATTTTTTTAATCGAAGACATGAAAATATAATCATTTTTACATTTTTTCAATAAACATGCATTTAAGGTTAACTTAAATGACAGTTGACACCAACATGTTCAGATTGAACATGATGTAGTTTTGCAATAAATATTTTATGAATTTCTTGTTGCATTTTGTATTTTTGTGCTCCCCAGATTTGCTTTTTTTTTGTACGGATTCATTTATGTAGAATTTAACCTATACCAACCAACAAAAGTTGTGCTCCACGATTCATTTCAGCTGTTAAATGTCAAATAGATAAAAATGACATTTCGAAGTTACTGTAAGCACTTCGAAAACTGGAATATAAGTTGGGTTAATTTTTCTTATCTTAAACATTTGTAACTTTTCAAATAAATAAATGATGAAGGATAATAAAATGGAAGACTGTTTTTCTTGTAAAGTAATATCAATTTGCTGTTTGTTTGGAATCGGTACTTATCTTATTTTTGAAGGCAGACGACAACCACAAAAGTATAAAAATTCGTTCACTTTATTAGGACTGGGTAGTGTTCAATTTAATAAACTATTCTTGCTTTATGTTAATACTTTATTAAATTCCTTTTAGGTTGTATCGGGTTAGGAGTGGGAGAAATATTTGACAAATCGCCGTTTCGCATGCATAAAGAAATAGATCCATAAAAAAAAAATCACAACCGAATAATAAATAAAGTTTCATTTGCCAACTTTTCCAAGTTTTGTATCAGTTTTCGGATTAGCCGTAACATTCTGAACAGCAACAACTAATTCGTTGGCACTTGTTTGTAAATTTCTTAAATCATGAATATATAAAATTCTTAAAACCTTTGCAGCTTGATTTAAAACAGGATCGTTTAAATCGAAACCTAAATCTGCCTCTTGAAAAGGAAATGGTGTTCCCTTTAAAAGTAATAAATCAGTTTTGCAACAAAGCTAAGTACATTGCACATACCTTAAGGATAAATTCACTGGGATTTGCTTGTGCTTGTGGTGACAATCTAGTAGTAACCAATTTAGTAACTGCCTTTAAAGTGACTAATGGATTGGGATGAGGTGTTATATTTAATAGTTTGGCTACATTTGAAATTCCATCAGCGAAGTCTTTACTCTGAACTGAAATCAATAAAAAATTGTCTTAACTAACTTGTAACTGTTTTTACACTTACAATTTAATTTATCTAGAGGATTTTCTGCAACAACATTGGGTACACTGGTTGTCTTTAAATTTTCTACAGCATGTTTGATGTATACATCACCTAAAAGTTTAATGTTATTTCAAGCATTTTCAACAAAACAAAAAATTGTACTGTTACTATGAGTTTCGTTTTGAACTGCATAACCTAATAACCACTGAAGCTGTTCTTGCTGAGTTTGTAAATTGGGACATCCGAGTTCCTCTTTATACTTCCTGTAACTATTGGGCCAGTCATTTGAACTGATATTTTTAAGACCGTTCTGCAGATTAGCATTTGCTTTCTTGATCTTGTTTTGCTCCAACCAAATTACTATTTTTCTGAACGTATTTTCATCTGAAAAAATGATGAGGTTAAGTACAATATGCCGGCATACTTTTAAAACACTACTAACCGTTTATATTTACTGAATCACACTGCGGGTAGTTAAGAGCTGATAACAATCTCTTTACCATTTCAAAATGTAAAAACTAGTTTGAAAGGAATAAAATTAAATGACAAATTAATTCGTTTGACTTTGGATAGAAACGTCATAAACGTCAACATAGGCTTCTACTTTCCACTTCGTTCACAATTTCAATTCGAGCTTTGGTTGCTTTTATTGTTGCACGATGTTGCAACAGTAATGACCAAGTAATGACCCAGTAATGACCCATGTCTGCCAACCAATTTTGATTTAATTTTACATCATTTTAATTATTAATAATAGTAAAATAAAATTTTGATTTCATGAATGATCACACGTTGAAGAATTGTTTAAAACATGATATTTTTAAAACATGTAAAATTAATATTAAAGAAAACAGGCAAATTTCACTTTATTTTACCTCTTTAATAAAGACTTGGCTATTAAAATCATATGAATGTCCGTCATGGGCCCGTACAGCCCTGCAGATCAATAATAATTGTTAGCACTCAAAATATAGTCTTAAGTCTTAAGTCTAAAAGTAGTAAAATATATAAACAGCAGGTGTTCTATTTAAAGGAAAATGTGGTTCTAAGTTTTCCCACTTTCAAAAGAAACACCGTCTATATTTTGAAGTAATTTTAAATTGTCCATCTTCAGTNNTAGGGCTTGCATTCCCTTGGGAGCGTATTATTCATGCCATTTAACCTATTTAAAAAGCAAGGAATGCATATCTGAAAGCCGCATTTCAATATCTTAAACTTTACCTACGAGAAAATTTGATTTTCCCTTAAAACTTTGAAAGCCAATAAGACATGTGCTAAACAACTGATCTTGATTTTTCTTTTTTTTTTGCTTTCGTTCGATGTTTGCGACAAACTGATCAAATTTCATCACGTTATCTTAATGAATAACGAAGGGGGATGTACACCACTCACAACCCTTGGAGCTACGATGCCCATTGCCGAACATGAATAATTTCAGAACGCTTTGAGCTATCGAGTTCAAATTTTGTATACTTGTATATTCTTTGTCAAAATCCACAGCTCAAGTTTCTTAATGAGCATTGTAGCATTAATCATGATTTGGTCAGTTTGTCATAAACATCAACTCAGAAAAAGAAAAGTCAAGATCCACTGATTAGCGCATGCGTTATTAGCTTTCAAAGTTCCAAGAGAAAAATCGAATTTTCTCGTAAATTGTTCAAAATATCGAAATGGAGCTTTCAAATATGCATCCCTCCTCCCATTCCAACTTGCGGCAACAAACTGAAATAAATAAAACCATCACACATACATAAGTGTTTATTAAAAATGCACATATACGGTACAATAATTAATAAAAATTTCTAATAGCTCGTGCTCAGTCTTTTGTAAAATAAATATTCCTATATTTAAACGCCACCAGGGCTAATAAAAACCTACCTACAATATTAATATTATTCTTAATTATATGTAAGTGACAACATACTAATTTTGTGTATACCACAACATATAACACCTACAATTATAGTTAAATACAAAAATATGGTAAACACTCTATCTATAATTGTCTCAAAATGAAAGTCAGTACCTATCTGTTAAAAAAAATTTCACTTATAACTTAAACAATAATATATTTAACTGATGGTTACAAGTATTTGAACAAAAAAAGATATATCGAATAATTTTGGTAAAAAAAAAAATCAAAACAAATTTGTCAAGTTCTTTCACAAACTCGTCAAATTTTAACAAAAATTTAACAGTCGGGACTTAATTTTTTTTTATCACAGGCAATTTGAGGCATACCAATAAAAATTGCAAATCAATAGTAGGTAATTCTATAATCGTTGGTCTGATATTAATAAAAGAATGAGATATTTTTGATGTATGTAGGTACATAACAATTATTGACAAAACTACGTACATCAATATATCATTGACTAAAATCCATCAGTTATTACATATTTTAAAGTTCAATATGTTAAATGTAAATTTGAATATAGTTCAGACATTTAAAAATTACTAAAGACGTCTACAATATTATATTTTCATTTAGAAATGCATTTAGCTATATTTGCGATTTCATAATAATTACTTTTTAAATATTATTTTCTATAATTTAAATAATCAAAAGAAAATGTAACTGGAACGCTAAACTTGAATAAATTTTAAATGTTTATAAAATAAAGCAAATATCATGCAACGATTCTTTCTTAACTTTAACAAACATTGGCTTGCCCTAAAATCTCAATAATGCCGAGAAGCGCAGCTGTAAACATAATATATTGTGAAATAACTGCAGTATTTGGTAACAATTCTTCACTGTAACTGATTAAACCATTGCATAGGTTTAAATTTCGCTGAAAATCTTACGACAACTGTATTTACAAAGTTGAATTTTTGCAAAGTTTCATACAATTTTTTTTATCTAATCCGTTTTTTTAATGCTGTAGGATTTGGAAATAAAGGTAATGAAAAAACACAGTTGCCTTTAAATACTCAAAACAGCACAACCCTCTGCATTAACAACACATAAACATATATTACACTAATAGCACCCAAATATGTAAATAACACTACTTAAAACAATCAAATGAACTTAACAGCATAGGTTTTAAAACATAGTTATATAAATCCTCATCCCAGGATACACAACTTAGCTCCAACGTAACTTCACTGTAAGAAATTGAGATATACAAGTTCTTGTAATAATCGCCCCACACTGGCCCCGATACACCTAGATAATAGTAAAATGCACTAAACTTCGAATAATATGTTGGAAAAATGTTGCAAAAACCTACTTTTGAGCACAATACTTATTTATCGTAGCACAGTATCTACCAACTTTGTAAGTAAGTACTTTTCATACAAAATCAAACTACTTTCACAGTTTTTGAACATCTTTAACATGCTAGTCGAAATCTCACGTAACAATTGCGTGTTCATTTTATATACCTCGTTCATTGAAAAACTAAATATACCTCCCCCATAGAATTTGAAAACGAGT
>QDEB01021964.1:0-12747 GCA_004193795.1 Asbolus verrucosus | reverse complement strand
ACATTATTATAACGTGCTACAGACAAAAGAAAATATAGTAATGAAGATGTTGTGTAATTAATTACATACAGTTATTCCACTGTGTGTATGTACCTACACTTACATTATCATTAATAAAGCTTTTTGAATATTGTCAATTCGTAATATTGCATTTGTGATTTTTAATGCATATATATGAGCATATTTTATCACTTTTTGTTGCATATAAATCCTCCCTTTGGTAGTAACGTATATAACATAAGTTTTCGGAAAAAATTTCGTGTAAAATTTTGTAACTTAATAAGGTTCAATCTAGTTGCTACTTAACACAACAAATATGCAATAGCTGTTGTCAAATTTGTCAGAAGAAATTTTGCAAGTTGTCATACAACTTGAAATATTTACGTAAGTTAGACGGATGACCCCAAGCGAAATTTTAGAAATATTTTTAAGGATCAAAATGTTAGACTCTCGACCATTTACCAAACAAAGGAATCTGAAGAAGGTACACCATACATGAATTTACCAAAAAATAGGCGATTCTAACTTTTGCTCCCGAATAGAATCAACCAACTTATTCAAAGTGCGCAAAATAGAATTGGAACGTCGTCGCGCAAGTTATCTTATGGATTTCGAATTTCTTTCACACATGACTGTTAGCAGGATTTTGGCGAATGTCGAAACAGGAAGAGAAAGGCCTAGCTTGACAAAATCCCCAAATGTTGTAGAGCGTTAAGGCGTCAACACTTTGTAGGAAACAAAATGATCGTTAAGGATGGTAAAAAGTATTTTACATTGTGGCGACAAAATAAAATATAAATTAAAAACGAAATTTCCCGACAGGGTGTTGTTCTGGTACACTATTTTTGAAGTCCGAATTTCAAAATTTTACGACAGGCGAGTTAGAGGCGAAGCTGCGGATACAAATGTTTATATTCGTAAATGTCTTCCAAAAATAGTTAATATTGTTAATAGTTATCATCAGAATGGTGAAATAATATTCTGGCCCAGTTTGGCTTCACATCATTAAAACTGATTAACCAAAAATAATATCAGTCTTAGGCTCAAAAAGGACAATCTGCCAAATATTTCTCAGATGCGACCTATTGAAGACTTCTGAGTACTTTTCATCAGAAAAATTTACGATAATGGCTGGAAGCCCAAAACGAACAACAGTTGCGGACAAGAAAACTTCAGAAGGTTCGGGAAGTAGATGTTAATATAGTCTAGAAAAAAATGAGAGAAGTTCTAAGAAAATTGTGCGCCATTGAAGATAATGGTCCCCTATCGGTGTTATAAAGATAGTTTCGTATTACTTTTGGATGTAAAAATAACCCATTATGTTCATGTTTCAATAAAAATTTTATTACTGTTTGATTAAGTGGTGTAACTTTTTTTCGAAAATTTATGTTTCATACGTTACGTTAGAATTGTAACTCAATTTTGTGATATATAATAATATCATTATTGCGTATCACACAAACTGCAATAAAAATGATAACTAAAATGTGTCTTGTAAATAGATAATAAACGATTATTATTATTATTATTAGACAACTGCTGCTTACACAAATTTACAAGAGATGATTTTACTTTATAACAAATTTTGATACATTCTAAACATTGAATCACACAATTCACAATCATCTAGAGCAGTTAGAATAGCTAAAAGAAATTTCTTAGTGTGAGAAAATTAGTCTCCATGTTGAGACACATAGAATTTATAAACAACTCGTCTTCACCACCAGCATGCGTCCGTGGGAATTTTGTACATTCGATGTGTGTATCGAACTCCAGTTTACAGTTGTTATCTACTAAATCTGGTCTATTTTAATTTAATTTTAGTGCTACAGATTCAAAAAAATGCTGGAGCGCTTATGGTTCGACTTGAAATTTGAGAGATCTGAGTGCTTTCGGACAGACAAATTTGCATTTACCTCTAAAGGATAGAGTCGCGTCATTGAAAGTAAAATTTTTTTGTTAACGTTCTGCATTATTTTACTAGAAAGTACTTAGTAGTCAGAATCATCGTCCATACGGAAACACAGACAATGTTTTGCAGCAAAATACAAAATAGTAAAAAAGTTTGTGTTATGTTTATTTTACGAAGAACATAAATTTTTCGTTACTCTGGCAAAGTATTTTTGTTCCTGTGTAGGCTAGATAGCCATCGTCGCTTCAGGAAACACACCGAAAGTCTATTGGAGCGTGACGGTAAACTGGCGAGTCCTAATAGATGATAAACAATAGTTATGATTAAGCACGACTACATTGAAACGACGTAAAGTTATTATTGTGTCCTTATAATCTATATAAACGTATTGTTCTCGACGAAAATGGAAGCTCATATACCATTATTACAAGCCTATCAGCAATCTGATGTTGTTCGCCATCCTACCACTCCTGACATATCGCCAAAAACCAGTGTTGGTTTTCGATTTCGGCTCCTGCAATAACGCGCCAAATTAATCGAACAACATAACAGCCGCCGTGTTTTTTTAACACGCTGCAAAACATCCAGCTTGTTTTTCCGGAGCCAGGGCTCCGCGCCGCCGCCGTACGGAAATTAATTTCTTGCAAGTGCAGCTGACGTTTAATCAAATATCATTAATAACTGGATCAAATAAAACTAGGAATTCGCATGTGTGTCCATTCCGGTATTGTTTGTTAATATTCCGGTGCATCGGCGAGATAAAAAATTCCGGGGGGCGGAGCGCTGCATTTGCCAACCAAACACCGATCGGTAATCAAAAGCGGTCGAAGATAATCCGCCCTCGGGAAATGAGGTGAACTTTCCACGTTACAGCTCATCGAAATCGAGCTGCGAGCTAGATTAGTACGGTGCCGCACCACTTATACAGACATCTCTTCTGCGGATTGGGTCGTGTTACGCCCGAATTTCAACCCTCAGAGATACACCCGCGCACCCCTGCCGCTACAACAACATGAATCCATAGAAATTAACACAAAATTAATCACCGCGGCGAATCTTATCGCAGAGCTACGTTACCTATGCAGTAGAGCACCAGCTGTGCAAAACTGCACATTCCTTGTTGCTGTCAACCTTGTTCTCTGTTACACATTTGATCGACATTTGATCCACTAATAATGCCCTAATATGTCCAATTTTGTCCGGCAGGGTGTAACGATCATATGAAAGCTTAAGTTTATTTTTAAGGAGATGTAACGGTGTAATTGTTTACTTCAAGGATGATCGGCGACTTCGTCAAATTAATATGAAATTGCATCAAATATAAAAATTAATTGATATCAATCGTTTTTAAATAATTTAATTTATGTAAATACTAAAAAACTTTCTTAACATAAAATAAGCAATCAAGTCAATATTCAGAAAATTATTTTATAAGGTTCGTCACCTATAAGCATATCTGGTCTGTTCCGAAGGCTGATCCTAAGATTGAGATAAATTATTTTCTCCAAAATTTTACGCTTTAACTAAAAAGCGGACAGCATTCAAGCACTCTAGTGCACACTAGTGGTAATTATTAAAATACAGCGAGATACTGCAGGCGCGGAGTCTAGTAAATCCAGTGTGATAATAGGGATTATTATTGAATATACTTGGTTAGGTTGGCAGCATCACCTCCAAAACGTGCCACCTTTGGCAACTAGGTGACTAAACATTAACATAATAATATAATTACCCCATTAACAGTACTAAACACCAACCTATAAACATTGGTTTAGGTATTTGGTAAAGATTAACGTTTTTAAGGCAGGGCAATCTGAAACTGGTATTACATTTAATAAGCTGTCGCGGTTATACAACAATCGATATTAATTTGTGGAATTTGTGATTATTATCTGTCATTACATTATATTATATTACATTTTGCAATATATTCCACGATTTATATCCCTATATAGAGTGTTCTAACTTTTGCAATTTTTACGTAGAATACGAGTAGTGGTCAGTTTATTTTAATTATTAGAGGGTGAGTACGGAGGGAGCAGGATGCTGATCCAGTAAACCAAATCAGTTGAATAACTCTTTTTGGTAAATATGAAAATAATAACTGAGACCTTTAACTGAAATTATTTATTGATGTTTTGGGCATGTATTCAAGCTAATTATTTCCATTCGTTCATTTTCACTATTTTCCTCATTGTAAGTGGTGTTAGAATTATGTGAAAAATTATTATTACCAAGGTATACATCATATCGTAATATGTTTACCTGGGATTACCTTATGTTTCTATGGAAATATATACTAGTAAGTTCCACTCTTTTAAAGTATTATATTAATTTTGCTGAAGTTGTGTAATTCAATATCTACATTGTGTTTAGAGTAATGAATATTGCCAAAATGTAATTGTAGAAGTCCCTAATTGTTTTCGACAGTTTAGCGATTCGTTTGTTACCTTAATGAATCAAAATAGTATATTATAACCAAGGTAGAGAAGACGAATGTTATAGCTGAGACACCAAGATTAAATCCCGAGCCGCGGCAAGGCGTGGAAAAACTTTTTTTGTAAATTCATGTTTAAGATAGTGAAAACTAAATAGGAGAGGTGTAAGATAAGTAAATTTTATAAAAAAAGGGTAAAATCAAGCGATAAATGCTTTATAAAAGATAGATTTTACGTCACATATATTGAAAATATAGTAATTAATCTTAAAATTTCGAAACTCAATAGAGGACTGTTTTTTTCTGTTGTATAAAAAGAAAGAATATTATCACAACGTATTAATCAAAAACAGTTTTCATTCCATTTTTGTTTAATTCAGATTGATGATCATTATCTAGCTTACTATAATCTGGAAAATGTACTGGTACCAAAAAAGAATTCTGAGTGGAGAAAGTAACGACAAGAAAAATTTAAATAAACAAGTATTTAATTGGATATTTTTTGGTAACGATGGAATGGGTAAGTATAAACTATTCAGTTGGTATTGAGCATTGTTTTGACGTCGAATGTTTCCTACATTTCACAATACTATTAGCTTAGTAAGCACAATATCTCGAGTATCTCTATCCAGATGTATAAACAATAATAACCTAAAATTAGCTTTTCATTAGCTTCATTATGTTGTGTAAATTCGAACTCTCAAAAATTTGTTTTCAACTAAGGTAGACTGAAATCTAAAATGTTTTACGTGTTCTCTTAGGTAATAATTTATTTCAAACTTAAACATAATTGGGAATGAATTTTATTTGATTTTTACCTTAATGTAAAAGCGAATCATTTTCAAATAAGTATAATTTAATACATATCAATTAGTCATCTATCATTTGTAATTAAGTGAAAATCAATTTTCTAACCCTCTAATCTACCTAATCTTTATATAATACTTTTAGAAACGTTCTCCATTTATTATCAAAATCATTTCACTGCCAATTTTCAATGTTGAACAAGTTAGTTGTCTGCTTGAAGATATAAACTATATCACTTAGCACATCTTTCGCTGAAATTTAATTAAAAGTTTGTGGGGGGCGCATAGCCCCCCCCCTTCATTACTAATGCATAAACATCGAATGGAGGCAAACAAAAGAAAGAAAATCAAAATCGGTTACTTAGAGCCTGAGTTATTAGCTTTCAAAATTTTAAGAAATGACTCATGCTGCGGACTAGGGACTAGCGGATTTTTTAACTGCTCCAACTCTAGTGCAGATTTCTAATCTGCCCCTTCATTTTAACATATAGGCAACCAAACAGTCACGACCCTGCTTTACGTGTTACAAACTTGCCTATATAATTCGAATTGTCATTTCAAATGAAAATGCGTTCAAAATAATGCGAGTGCACTCATGTGTAAACTAAAGAAAAATAATATGAAACTGACTTATGGCACTTTTTATGTTTTTTTGACCACCAATGATGTGTAGAATACAAATGTATGTATGTATGTATGTATGTATAGGTTACTAATTTCCGCCGATCTGTCGGAAATTTCTTTACCCCTCTAGATGTTGGAAACTATTGAACCGATCTTTTTGAAATTTGATTGCCACATAAAGCTTCACCTTAGGGGTTTCACAAAAATTGTTATAATATTTAAGAAGTTGGAAGATAAATGAGTTTTACGAAAGAAATCACTCAAGTCCAAAAATGAGAAAATCCATTTAATGATATCAAAATTGTAAAAATTGAATATTTTGCAAAATAAGTAATAAAATGTTTTTAACGGTTTCAAGGCAAGATCAAGTTATTTAACATTTTTTCCATTATTTTCTTAAATGTATTTAAACAAAAATATATTTTCTGGTTTAAAAAAGCGAAGAAATTAATTACAATTACATATTATTTCTTTTACCAACCGCATTATTAAAAACAACACATGCAAACTGACTCACTCTTGTCCGATTATTCTCGGTGGCATCTTGTTTCAATGTAGATTATATGGCGGTTACAGAGTATAATTTTCGAGATAAACACAAACTGTGGTGTCAGATGCTATTCTAAGTCCCTTTGCTCCGCTCTTTGTTTTATGTTAACTTTTGATGCTACTAAGAGATATTCGCTATTCTACCATTTTCGAGACTAAAAAACGGACAATTGCGTCGAGTTGACGCTTAGATATCTATTTTCACGTCAGTGAAGATCCATAAATAAAAACATGGAATACGTAATTCCAAAAACAATCCATAAATTAAATTTTAAGAGATTTTTGCTCGTCCATTATTGATTATTTGATTACTCCCATTAAGAGTATTATATTTATTACTGGAGGATTTTTAAAATAAGTGGGTAAATTGTTAAAATCTTTTTCATATTTTTCAACATGTATCAATTTTTAAAATACTTCGACGATAATTTTACAATAAACTGTGGCGATTAAATTAGCTCAGAGTGTTAAGTAGAATCGAGCAGTGGTTTGCATGCAACAGACCAGTTGTAAAGTGGCTACGAGATAAGATCAACATTAGAGAAGAAGGATCCTGTTCTTTGTGTTATTTAAGGATTTTTTTATTATCATGGCTTGTTTTTACCAGATGAACTCTGTGCTCTCAAGAGAATTCTATGCCATATATTCCACAATTTGTTGTTGGTTTAGTAACGTTTTCTTATCCTGTCGAGTTACAAGAATCCTTGCGTTTCGTTAATGGATCTCTGAGAATATAAGTAGACAGTTCATCCTGCCATATACTAATCCTTATATTTAATTCAGAATATGTATTTGGGATCTACACAGACCGATTTTTTCCCATTCAGAATGGTTTTTAATACCTACATAATAAATAACCAACGAAAATGATGCGATAAATTATTCTAAATTATTATTATTATTACTAGCAAAATCATAAATAATTATTGTTCACATCACACAATATGCGAATATAAAATTGGTTTTGTTTGTCTTTGTGTTGTGTTTGCTATTGAAATAAATTATGGAGATGTCGAATTAAATTCATTTATAGAAAATTTCACCGCTGATCCGATTGGTTCGTTAAGCAGGTATGACGTCCATAATTGTGGACATTGGTGCATTAGAGCTAGCGAGGCGTACAAACGTAGTAAATGGAGCAATGCCATTAAAATAAACTACATAATAACAGAGAGCACTTCGTAATAAAAAAAAAAAATAAACATTACTCTCGACATTTATTGTTCATGAGTTAATTAATGCGCAAAAGATCTCTGTCAAGATTATTGTGATATCACTATTTAGATTTTAAAAAGTTTCTTAAAGTACATATTTTTAAACCTTATCTAGGTGACCTCATACAAATTTTATATCATTAATCAAGTGCGAGTAGAGTTTTTTATTCTTCTTTGCCTTGTTCTTTCTAGTTAGATATGGTGCCATTAAAAAAGATACAATCTTGCCACGCCGCGTGTTAACGAAATGTTACCAAATATCAAAGTTTTCAATTTGAAATCTCTTAATTAAATGTAAAAATAGCTTTATGAAGAGCATTTTTCATAGTGACATGCGGGGGCGTACATGAATGATGACTGACCTTCGCAAAAACTCGACGTAAATAACGTGAAGTAATTAACACACCCACAATTGCCGTAAGTCCGTCTCTGGTCTCGGTTTTAATCCCAATCAGTAACTTTCGGTCCTGAATTCATCTTAAATTAATATTTGCAAAAGTGGGCCTCGGATGAGTTTCTCCTAATGTTTATCCATCCTAACCGTTGTAAATCTTGGAGAAATCCCGGTTCGCTTTCCTAACGAAATTTAATTGTCTTAAAAGTTAAAGAAGGACTACGAAAAATTGAGAGCTTTGGAAGAGAGCACAAAGCGAACGCAATTATTCCGTATTTTCTGTACATCCGTCTTTCCTTCCTTGTATATAGGGGACGGTTATGTAGGCGGAAACTGAACAACAATGCCAACAATTTTACTTATTTATCTGAACATTTTTTTGATTTTGAACACAATGTGATAAAATTTCCTTGGAAAAGAGTCGGTGACCGCGGAATTTTAAACTTTTCTGACGAAAATTTATTCGTCGGGGAGTGATAACAGTTTCCGAACCGCTGAAACGGGACCGACTTCTCCGGTTAGATTTTATTTTACCGATCGAAGACTGGAGAATCTGCTTTTCGTTTGACACTTTGCGGCTTTGAAAAACTTTATAATTACTAGAACCTGGCCAGCGGCAGCAAACTTTTTCACCCTTTACACTCTTATGAAACGGTTTTATATTTTCATTGTTAACGATCGTAACTTAAGCCCCCACGTACTCTGGGATCTGCGAGACGCTGCGTTACGCTACTGGAAACGGCAAAAAGGAAGTCGGAAGTCTAAGGAGCGGATTTCTTGTATAAGCTCTGTCACTGTCACTAAGTTACCTACATTTCTTTCTCATATGTGGTAAATTTTGTCTGTTCTCTTTAGTTCGTTGATGTCCTGTGTGCCGCTTTATTAAAATAGTCTACAAACTGTCGCACGACTAACATAAAAATTCTTAGAAATGCTGCACAAACTGCTGCACCGTGTATGTTTCTTTTTTGTATATTGTTTATTGTATATTATTAATTCATTACAAATGAAAATTCAAATACACTAGCTAACAGAAAAATATGAAATGAACACTTCTTTGCACTCAACGAAAATGTTTCATATTTCATATATGGTTTTTTTTATAAACGATTTGATTAACTTTGGTTTAACATTGATTAACTTTTGGCTGAGGCAGAACCATTAATTTCTAGACTTATCAGTTTGAAAAAATAGTGATGTATTGTTGTCATTGTTTGTACTGGAAAATCTATAAATTTTTTATGTGCTTATCGTCATTACATTAATAAACATGTTACGAAGACTTATATGAAGAAATTTTTGCCAACCAAACGATTTTGAACGCAGAAGAATAGTTGGCTTATGAAAACAAGTTGCAAGTCTATTGTAGTGTTTAAACGGTAATGCTGTGGCAAAGTACATAAGTTCAGGAACACTTCCATCAATATCTGGAAGATTCTGGAGCACACCTAGGACTATGGTCCGACAAGATAACGATTTATGATTTCTTTCTTTACAGAACAGAATAGATTTGCAACTGTGAAGTAATTTCACGAAACTGGAACAATTATGTTAATGTACAACAAATAGATCAACTGTAGTATTCATTGATGGCGGTTTAACAGCAGATCGCTAAATCAATGAAATTCTGCAGTCCATCTTAATTCAATTTCTTCATACATGGACTCCACAATGCTTGAATGGGCAATTACATATTTATAAGAATACAATGTAATCTTTTACTTTGAATTTTCAGTTCCCCAGAATTATCACCCACAGAAAATCTCTGTGGTTTCTACAGTACAAGCTTGCTTCATCTTCAAGGTCTAAAGATAATTTGGCTATTTTATGACATATGAACGACAATTCATAAGATCGTATTGGATTATTTAATTCCGTGTTACGCAGGGTAGAACAGTATGTTGTCTCTAAGGGATAGTACACGTTATACTGTGAGTAAATGAATTTAAAACTTCACAACTTTGTACTTCTTGTTCTAACCTTCTCAGGTTTGAGTAAACAAATATCCACAAAATAAAATTTATAGGTCAGGTTCTCAAATTCCAAGTGTCTACATTTTTCTGTCCACTAGTTCTGTTAACCATAGGTTTTTCATTTCTAGGTTTAGCGCTAATTTTCTATGATACTACTGTTTTGACATAGCGTCTGATACTATATAGGCGCAAATTACTTTATACTGGAAGTGGAATTATTTTATACTTTCATTATTAAGATTTTTTTTTATAATAAGTACTATTGAGGTTTTTCTTACATTCTCATTTGTTGTTTCTTTTCTTTCTCTTTTTACTTATAAGCCCTAAAATTAATACCTTTAATTATATTTCTAATCTGTCCTCTGAGTAAAATATGAAACATTGAGGATAAAATGCGAACATAAATGTAAAAAAGTAATTACTTTCCCGAAGGGTTTTGGAGAGTCTGTAATTTTTATGGTTTCATTCTCAAGGCCAGCTTAATATTTATTTTAATATTTCCCTTTTCTTTTTTGTAATTATAGGTTTTCCGTTTTCAAAACTTAAACAGTGTACCTATTCAATCAATAAGACCAGCACACGTGCACATAAATATTTAAGCTTTTAGAAAATCGATCGAAGTCTAATTTTATTTTTGTTCAACTCTGTTCAATCAACGTTAAGTGAATGTAAAGAAAGTTCAATCAAAACTGAATTTAAATATGTACATTTAAAACATTTCGTTTCTGATCAATTGCTGGAAAGCAAATAACTTTTTTAACAATCAAATTATTCGAAGCAGTGGTTTTGGTGCCCCCTCCCAGGCTTAAATCCATCTGACATAAAAGAGAAATATTGCAACAATTTTTGAATGAAGTTTAATTAAATAAAATAACCAGAATCGCACACAACACAATAAAAATAAACGTGATGTGAAATTGCATTATTTGTCACAAACACACCAAATATTCGAAATAAACAACCACATGTACACTAAACTGGGGTATTAAAAAGGCAAAGTTTTTACAGATATTTATGTTTTCCATTTGTTGTATTTCCATCTAAAAATACTCGCGAGTTTTTCTTTTTTTTTAAATAACGATTCGATTCGTTCCGCATTTCGCTGAATTTATAGTCAAAATGCATTCACAATGTTTGCAGTCCAACTAAAATTACAAGTCACGTGTCGCATCCACGTAAAATGCGCATTAGGAACGCGTTAAAACTTAATGCAATTGGAGGTAGTAGCCCAAGGCCGTATTTCTTTTATTGGCCGAAACAATAAAATGTGCCATAAGAATTAAAAAAAGATCAGTGATGATTTCTTGTCGGCCATCTTTGATATGAACGTGATGTCAAACCGTCCCGTTATTGGCTTAATGGAGAAACCTCGTGGAAAAATGGCTAAAGCGCAATTGCTTGGCAAACGCTCTTTCTCTGTAATTCTTTAATGCATTTTATGCATCTTTTCTCCCGTCCAGACAAAGAATCATTTGCAAAACGTTATTACTAACTATAAAAGTCTCGCTCGTGGAGCGGAATGGAACGCTCCGAGTCTCATTATTGTTATATTTATGTCGAAATACTGCATCAAAATACGTAATTGCAACCAGAATGCAACCTCTAATGAAAAAGTCTTTGTATGCTTTGCTTTTTGCTACTTGATTTTCTGTTTTAAATGTGTTCAAGAGCAACTTTGTTGCAAGTACGTAATCACAAAAGGCTATGGGCTGCATGGAAGTTCATTTAATTAACTGGACAGAAAGGATGCGAGCCAGTCCTTAACACTTGATTTTGGTGTCGGAGTGCTTCTATTACTCAGTAGATTTAATTATCGAGATGTGGAGTATTCGATTCAACTCGACCTGGGTAAGGACTTCTAAACAAATAAGTTTATAGAAAAAAACTAACATTAAAAAATTTGTAACTTAGTTATTTTGCTTTTTCGATAGACAGACGCATGAAACATTTTTTATTGTCTTGGCTTTAAAATAGTATCGACATTATTTACTTAACTTACTATTAACAGGACCGTACTTCCGCCAGATATATTACTACGGATATTATTTTTAGCAATGATACAATTTTAGTTCAGTGTAATCGCCGCCATTCAGCTTTGATCAGTGTTAAGAAATTTTCTAATTTTATGCGACATGAGCACGGTAATATCGTTTTTTGAATTTCAACTACAAAATTTTCTTTTAAATTTATAATTTTCAGGTTATTGTTCAGGGATTTGGGTATTTTGCAACAAATTCAATTTTTTTTAAATTCCATAATTTTTGAGTACAATAGAAAATTGTAAATATTTGATAATTTTCGTAGTATAGGTTTTTGTGAATCGACGTAGTAAGACGTGCCTGTGTATTTTGTGTAACAAATATAATGATGTCACGTTTATTACCGATGGTATCCGATCCTGGTTACTACGTCACAAATGTAATTTCGTCTTTCAATGATCTAGGGCCCTTTTATGAAAATAGGCAACCCTGAATGTCGTGTTGAGTTGGTGGCCGAACCCTAGGTTTATTTCCTTAAGTGGAAATAACTTAGATTGAAACAGATAAATAAATTAGTTTAACTGAATAAATCAGGTAATCCCAGAGTTATTAGAGGCCGAGCTGTAGCTGAGGTCGATGTTGTTAGGAAATAATAGCTAAATTCCAAACCACACTTAGGTTTGTTTAACAGTTTAACGAATTTGGTCTGAGTAAACTAATTATTAAGCATATGTTGAACAGTGTATAAATACAAAAATATTATGGTTCTGAAGAAAAAGCATAAACAATCATAATGACAACAAGTTTACAAAATAATATACCCAAGTCATTGTGCGACTCATGATGGGAGACAAACATA
>QDEB01021859.1:0-21699 GCA_004193795.1 Asbolus verrucosus | reverse complement strand
CCCAAATGAGCATAGAAAAGTTAAACAATTCCTTATCGAATTTCACAAAGTTTATTTTTATCTTAGTATTTTTTGTATATTTAATATTTTTGTAGATCTCGCATATTTTGGCATTTATTTTGTTGTTTGCAAAATATAAAATTGAATTTTAGAAAGACATTGAGTTACTTGTGTCCAAATGGCTCTTGAAACACATCAAGCCTTTTTAATAATTCAGATAATTAATTTTTACAATATCAATTTTCTTTCGGTATTAATTAACGTTTTCATTGATTATTAGTTATACTGTCACTAGTTATATTTAATGGATGTGATGAATTCACACACAATTCAATAATTAAACATTAAAGATTTCGACTGGAAAATATTCATAGAACGGATAATTATTTATGTTGCTTTTTATAAAAACGTTCTTCTCCAAAAAAAGTCAATAAAATACCTTGACAATGGAATCGAAATGACGATTTAGACCACAGATTTTGGACCAAGTGTTGAGAGTTCTTCGGTTAATTTCTTAATATAAGTGAGTTCAGAATGGCGTAATTGGGCGTTCTTGCAACTGTTTAAAAATTAAACGGAATGGGTTTACCTACGTTGATTGGGACAGAATGGATCTACCTCCACCATCATCACCTGGCCCAGACAAAGCCATCAATTCTTTCTTTCTCTCTGCACAAGTTTAGGAAAATGGCCTCAATGCTACTTGCAAATAAGGCACATAATTGTACAGCTGGCAAAACGAGTACCGATCGATGTTTAGTGCTGTTTAGTTGTCAAGATGGCAGCCGAAGAAAGAGCGAAATCGGAATTTAACGATATTTTAAGCCGCATTGACCGTAAATACGAGATAATAGATGTAAAGTGGACCGAAGATAAACTGTTCGAAATCAAATTTCGCACTCAGATTCAAAGAAACAGCGAAGACTTCAACGCACTGTGTGACGAGTGGGTCGACGTATTCTCGGAAGTTACTAATACTGTTTGGGCGAAAAAGATATCAAACACAGGCCCGAAAATAAGGTTTAGAAAACAGTATCAGTGCTGGACACAAGGCGGGAAAGTGGTTCAAAAAGAACTTCTTTTTGACGCACGCAGGTGTAAAGGTACATTAGACATCAAAGTGTTGACTGACAACCCGTTTACCAGGAGAAAAAACAAACACATTAGGTTGGGGTTAAATGTCGTTGTGAAGGTAAAGCTTGCACATCGTTCCTCAGGTGTAAATTCACCAAATCATTTTCCAGATAAACTTCGTCCATTTGCATCAGGTGGACACTTCAAAGCGGTTTTCCTTCTTTGTGCATTTGTGTGATCCCCAGCCAGAGCCGCCGAAACCGGTAATTCAGCCAAATGACAGGTTGCCGCAGTTGGTGGCGGAAATGGTGCAGAAAGGGCTGAATGCCTCGCCCAAAGTTGTCAATCCTAATCCGCATCCCAACGAGCAGCAAACTCACGTTAACAATGAGAGGAAAGAGCAGACACATCTGTTTCAAACAACTTTATTGGATGAATTGGAGGAGAAGCCTCTTCAAACGACGCAGCACCAGCTGATTCAAGAAAATCTTCAGTTGCCCAATATGCAGCAACAAACAATCCAGTTGGTCCAAAATTTGCCCATTCAGGGCATGGAAACAATCAAACTCGAATTACCCTCACATTTGCAACAGTATACTCAAGTTGTAGTTAGTGATATGTCCGAACCCTTGTTGATGTGTCAGTCTTTAATGTTTGATACATCACAAGTAATTCCTGTATCGACTCATACTTTACCATCACATTTTGTGCAGATACATTCACAAAATCTTCACAATCAGTAAGATTGCTATGTCATCAAATGCAATTTAAATATGTAGAATCTGTTTAATTATTCATGTATAAAACTAAGTTTTAGAGACTGATGGAAGTTAATTAGTATTTATGAGATCTAAAAAGATTATATGACTGTGTTATTTATGTTTAAAGAAAAGAAGTAGCTTATCTGGATGTGCTGAAAGAAAGAAGATAACCTGGTTGTGAAATTGGGTGGATATGATCGAAATAATTTGTAGAAAATTGGTCTAAATGAATGTAGCGAAATTACAGGTAAAAGTTTTAGTTATTGTATATTTTTAAAATTCATTAAACTTTTCTAATTAACGCAATATTACTATTAACTTTCCTACTGATGCAGTAAAGTTTTGATCCTTGCGATTTTAAGAAATAATAATTTTTAAAATCATGTATTTCTTAAACTAGAAACATTACTGAAATACAGTGGCGTTCGAACCTTCATTTAAGAAGACTTGAGACAGTGGTAAAAAGTAGTTTTGTTGTAACCTATACCTACTATTGGTTCACTTTGAATATGCGAAATTAGATCTGTTGAGTTTAGTAACTTTATTGTTGTGATACTATCTTTTCCTTGTCAATATTTTCCTTGTGTCACATTTTACTGTTTTAATTTTTAAGGTTAGTCTGGAGTTAGTTTCTTAATTTGTCATTACTAGTTAGAGAGGCTGTGACGAAAGTCGAGTAAAGTTTTAGTAAGCAAAGGCCTGTTTTGTATTTAATTTTAAACATTTTCTCTAAATTGGCAATTCATTTTGCAAGAATTGATTGCAAGTTGACAGTATTTGATAAAGTATTTTTATTCCTTCAAATCTTCAAAAAAATTCTGGTTGTGCCAAAATTACAAAAACAGTTAACAGTAACTTTAATTTAACAGATCTGGAAACCCTGTTAGTTTCGTATATGAAAGTAAACGGAATATATATATGTAGGTTGTATGTGATATTGGTATAATATATTTACAGGTCTATATAATTTTCTAGAGTTTCTAGATGAATAGTGTAGCATACCAAAATTATTAATTGTATTTAGATAGTTTTATGAGTTCGACGAATATAAATTTTACAGTAGATATTAAAAGAACTCTATTTTTTAGTAAGTATTACCAATTGAACGGTGTAAATAAAATAATATGAACTTTGCTGTTTGGTCTAAAAAAATGAATTTAAAAATTGTGACAGCTGTAAAATTAACGTCATAACGTAAAATAACGATTTCTGTTAAAATTAAGAGTTTTATTAATAAATGTGTAATGATTTTGTTTTTGGTTAATATTATTTTAGCTAACTTTAATTTTGATACATTGAAACGTAATGGAAATAGTCTTAAATAAAATCAATGAATGTATATATAACGTGTGATCAAAAAGTTTTCTGATTTAGTGTGTGCCATGGAAATATTTTTCATGTCTTTAATTGAAGCTACAATGTCAAATTGAAATCGTCAAAAATTAAAACATGTCATGACACAAATTGCTTTATTTTAAAATAGTTTTCACATTAGAACATTTCTTTTCGAGGATTGGTTTACTCGGTTTCCTCAAGAGAAGACTAGATGCCTACTAAGTTAAAATCAGTGCGTACGAATCAAGTAACGACATGTGCGGCGTAGATGGCAGGTCCCTTGATGAGAAAACTATTTGATCGTATGATATAAAATGTACAGGAAAAGAGGAGTTGAAAGGACTGTCAAATGATCATTTGTGGGAGGTACATGTATAAATATTATTATTATCACCATCATAAACTGACTTATTTTAAAGTTAGAAGATAAATTTCGTCATAATTTATTTAAAACATTGAAAGAAAACTTAAAAAAAAGTATTTCATTTTTTAATGAAAAAACAGCGAAATTAAATAGATTTAGTTTTCGATTTTTAAAGTAGATAGTTCTAAAAATATTAAATGAAGGAAGTGTTAATCAGAACAACTTTTGAAAAATCGCCCAGGTTCTTATTAATACCTTCAAAAACCTTCAATGCCGTTGAAGCTAAAATTATTTCAATTAATGCAGTTAAGCATACAACTGGTTTAAAAAATTGATATTTTAAACTTACTGCGCTTTGTATGACATCTGCAATTGCAACCAGCTCATCTTTAAGGACCAATGGAATCGGATGAGTTGGGTTATCGACATCTAAATCGCAAAGCTTTTGTAATTTTTCCGAAGTAGTCATAAAACGGCCCATTATTGAAGTAGAAATGATGGACCTTGCTTTTGGCTGGCGAAAACGATACCCAGCTTCAGCTGCAAATCAGTCAACAATAGTAAAAAACTTTTTGCAAATATGTTTCAATGGTGAAAATAAACGATAAGATTTTTGGTTCTTGCTGTAAATTCAGATATTTCGAAAAATAGGACAGCTTAGCTCATTTAATAATGAATAAAAATTGTAATGATTTTTTAAATTGAAATAGAAACGGAAGTATATTTTTTACTCAACTATCGGAGCAATCTGGGTAGCTGAAGTCAAATTTATATTCAGATTTAGATTTACTTTTGGCTACACTCGTTTAGGTACGGTGAAATGCTTCGATAGAGAAAAAGAAAACGAAAAAAAGAAAATTCAAATTCAAAAAAAAAAACGACAGTAATGACGATGAAGACTGAAAAAATGTATTCTTAATATTAGAGGAGCAAAAATGTATGCACTATTCAATTTAGGGCCTAAAAATCTGAAATTTCTCGTTATTGTTATTATAATTCAGAAAAATTTCTTTTGTTACGTTTGTTACATTTTCCAGTAAGTGACAATCAACTTTTGTTTTTAAATAGAGCCCTACAGTTGTTTTAATATTTTTAATGCATATATTCATCCTTTTAACAACTCTTCCCAAATTTCATTTCCACTTATTGGTTTATTTTTACTAAAATCGAATTCTTTATTAATGTTGTATTTGAAAAACTAATTCAGAGCAATAAACCAAATATGAAAATAATTATAGTATTTTTAATTTAAATGCATCCTATAGGAGTTACAAGCTTTTAAAAATATTAGTTTAAAACATATTTTGTGTCCTAAATCCCTCACGAAGTATTTGCTCAAATAATGTTTTTCGACTTTTATTTTCTTGCTTTGAAATGAATTTTAAAGCTTTGGATAACAAGTTTTAAAGACGAAGGTAAACGAACGAAAAAGAGGAAAGACAAAAAATGCTTGTTAAAAAAATGTCAAATTTGTCCTTAAGAGAGCTCATTTCGCTTAAATGCTAGTTTCATTAATTACTCTTTATTTATTGTTAGCAGTTATTTTATGTTATTTTCATTATTATTGCATTAGTTTTTCTTCGTATCGATGCCTTAAATTTAAAATAATCACTGAATTTACAACAATTTTAGAATGAAGGTGCAGAGTTTTGAAAAACTAGACAATATACTGAATAAAATGTGTTCATAAATGAAGGGTCAATTCCTTCTAGGTTTTGTGTAAAAACTGATCAATAAGCTGCTAGAAAACAAAATAAATACCTAAAGCTTGAAAGTATTTTCCTACCTTCTAGTAATTAATCAACCGTAATCGTTTAACATATTCAAAAATATAAAAAGTGCATCACGATGACTACAATGACATCTTTAGGAGTGTGCCTGAACCTATTATTACCACCGCTGCTGGAAACTACAACAGGTCACTTATATTTTAGACTTGAAACAGTATGCCACTTTATGAAATTGTTTTTGTTTATTATTCTTTATAGTCAGATAAATTTAAATGAACAAAATAACGTTTTAATTGTTGTTAAATCAATCAAAAAATGTGTGAGTAAAAACCATTCGTTATTTCTTACGGTTCCCATCAGTATTTCGTATAAGACACTATAAATATCATATGATTATCTAGATAATATAAGATATTGCTAGAACATTTAAGATCACACTTTATTGTTATTACAAAATAACGATAAAGCTTCAGATCCGATACCCGTTATAGTGTCTTTATCAAATCATAAATCATTATTATTTGCACCATTGCACCCAAAATACGATATCCAAATGCTAAAATTGATAAAATAGTGCCCCACTAGTGAATAAAAAAAGATAAAGGATGAAATGGATAAGAAATATGCATTGGATAAATTCCATTGAAAAATTGTTATTTCTTATTATTGGCAGTTGATAAATATAAATAATATTAAATAAAGTTTTAAAGTATACTTAAATATACCTTTCTTCGTTCATAAAATTCTGAAATATGTCCTTGTAGTAGTCAACTTTGTAGTAACACAAATACAGTTTATATACAGGTCGTTAAAAAGTATGAATTCAGTTAAATATTTAGAAAACGGTTTGTTGGAATCCCTTGTGATTTGGTATAAAGTTAGGAGCATTTAAATTCTATTACCTGCGATCTTTTCAGTTTTATACTTGACTTTTTTAAATAGCACTAGGAGTTAAATGTAACGTTTTTGAAAAAAGCATTTTTTTCTGAATTCAATAATATACCATGTGTATATCTTATCTTCTATCAAAAGTCGAAAAAAAGTGTTAAACAAATTCAACTTCAAAACAATAGAAAAATTAGTTGACTTTGAAAATGTGGCCTCTGCGTTACTCCCAACTAATGTTAAGGTTCTTGTAAAATTTGCACGCTTAAATTAAAGTTAATTAGAAATTCTAATGATAAAGCAAAATTTTAAAGACGAAATGAAGAAGAATTTTTTATTTTACAATAGTTGCTCATTGACTTTTTGGCAATAATGAATACGTTGGGCAAAGATTTGCAATGAACCATTTAAAATATTAGGAACAATACTGGCAATTTCAGTTTTTATGCGTTCTTCTAATTCTTTGATGTTGAGTGGCTTGTTGACATAAACCCAATTGAAAAATTGGGTTCATGTGAAAACACGACCCTACAAGAAAAAAAATCAAGGGAAGTCAAATCGGGCGACCAGCTGGGCCACTCAGTTGTTTCCTTCCGCCCTATCCATTTACCGGGAAATGTTTCATCTAAATATTGGCATCCTTGACATCCAAAATGAGGTGGTGCTCCGTTTTGTTGACCATATGATTTCAGCTGAGATAGGCCGATTTTCATGGTTTGGAAATATTTGTCCAAGGCTGGGATTTTTACAAAAGTTGCAGATATCTTTTAGATGTCAAATTGCCATTAATAATGAAAATACCGATAATATGGTGACCAATAATATGTGCTCCATCCAATGTGGATTTCTGTCTGACCAGTATCTACAATTATGGCGGTTAATATGTCCATTTAAGCATAAGTTCACTCATCAGAAAAAAGCACACGGTTGATGAAGTTCCTGGTTTATCCTATGGATCACTGTTTCGCAAAATTCAATTCTACGATCAAAGTCGTCCGCTTAATTTTTGCAGCAACTGAATTTTGTAGGGATGATACTTTTCACGTTTCGTTGTTTTTGAACTGATCCGTTACTCACGTTGTGATTCAAAGCCAATTGCTGCACCGAAGTCTTTGGATTTTCTACTAGATCTAACATAAGATTAAGGGAATTTTCATCGTTTGTAATAATTTTTAGTAGTCTAGATTTTGGACGTTCTTTAACAGTTCCAGTTTCATTAAACCTTTGCAAAGTTTCTGAAATGGTTGATCTGGAGATATATTCTCGGTTTGGATGATTTTCATTGAAAATATTTACAATTTCTGCATAGCTTCGTCATCTATCGTCATATCGGATCATCATGAGAATTTCTATGTGTTCGGTTTCACTTAAACTTGGCATTTTTGCAATAATAATTGTTTAAAGTGGATAGTACAACTTTGACAGACTGATTGAAACAATTTTCAAAGGCAAATAGTTTTTTTTTTTTTAATTGAACTTGTATATATTTTTTAAGGTTTGATGAAAAATAAAATATGTATGTACCATATCACTGAATTCACTTCAAAAATGTCAAATTTAACCTATAGTGGTATTTAAAAAATGATCAAGTTATATCTCAAAAACAAATGAAGATATAAAACTGAAAAAATTAATAAGCAGTAGAACTTAATTTCTTATAACCCTATCCAAATCTCAAGGAATTCCAATGAACCGTTTATTTTATTATATTTAACAATTTCCATAGTTTTTTTTAGCGATTCTGTATAATGAAATTTTTTTCTTCTGTTCAATTTATTATAAATTTATTATAAATTAACATACCAATTCTTAAATGTTGAATTTATCATGTAAAATGATCTCTAGTACTGTGTGCATGTTGCGTGAGATTTGTTGAGAATAAGTTTCACATTATTGTGGTTCCTTTCTGTAGTTACATCGTTATATGTATTTTATTAATTAATATGTTTAGAATTTTTTAGTATTTAACTTTTTTACAATACGACATTAAGTTAACTTTGCACTATATGTTTTAAATTTGTCACAAAATTTCGAAAATATTTTTTTCCGAAATATGTCAAATATTTTTAAAATACACAGATGAAACTTGCATTATTTAATCTATTTTCTCTTCTTTGTTTTTGCTGAACATTCATTATATTTGTTTTTATGATAATGACTTTTTCTGATTTTAAATAGGTTGTAAAAATTAAGATATCTGTTTGATCATAACTTTTTATTATAACATTTTCCACACTTACGTTTACTTGCAAAGACAAAATCAAACGATGATGCCTAAAATTCTGGTGAAACAAAATTTAGGTTTAATGATTTTTTCCACTACTAGTAATAAACCGTCATATTTTGACACATGTAAGAATGCTGTGAAATTCCATTTTTCGACCTACCTGTAGAAACTAGTGAATAATTTTTCATTATAAACCGTTATGTGAATAATGAATAAATTAACGGTTTCTGAGAATCCTGTGATAACTGTAGATATAAAATTTAAATAGTAATATTCGGCACAACCAAGAGATTTTACTTAGTAGTACTTACGTATTAAAATCGTTGTTTAAAGAAACAAATTTTTAATTTCAAAATGTGGGATATTTGAATTATTCCGTTTTCGCGGCATATCAAATCTGTCACTTGCAAAGTTTAAGTAGTCTGTCACGCTCAAAATATACTCTCCATGCCAGAAGGCATGTTTTTCCCAGATTTTTNNTAGATAAATTTTACGATATTTATCTATCATTCATAAAACAAAAGAATACCTTCATTTGAATTGCAGGCTACCTATTCGTACTACTCGATTTTCGTGATGATGTTTTGATTATCAATAAAATGGAAGGAAAAAATGATTTGAGTTACTAGTAGTGGAAAAAATAGTATATAAACCACGGTAAAGAAGACTATTATAGCTTCGGCACCTTAAATCCCTCGCCGCGGTTCGGGATTTAATCTTGGTGCCTCAGCTACAGTAGTCGTCTTCTCTACCTTGATTTATAATATACTGTTATTGATTATTATTGACTTTACTGATTTATTATTTTTATTGATTTTCATGCAGGATGAGGGTATTTGCTTAGGGGTACCAACATGTGTCAAAAGCGCTGTCTCGCTCACTTAATAGTGAAACATTTTTTTTTGCGACACTATACGAAAGCCATTGAAAATCGATTTTTGAAGAGGTTTTTGACAACTGTCAAAAAGAATAATATAACACAAGCCACTGTTTCTACGTAAACTATGATTATAACATTAAAAAGGCGGCACAAGCTTGAAAAAAAGGTGCGTGGCACGTTTAGTCATTAATGATCACTCTTTATTAATGTACATGAATTTAAAATTAATTAAATACATCCTGAATTTCCCAATTTTATTATACTCATTTTTCTTAATTATTAACTTTTAGTTTAGTTTAATTGAATGCGATTTTAATTACAGCTCTTTATTTTAACAGCGTTATATTGTATTATATCTATACTTTGTTGCTATATATACGCTAGATACCTACTTAAAAACTGTTTGGTAATCGACGAAATTCTAAATAATACAATAAGAAAATCGGTTGTGTTTGGCGAAATATTTACAATAATCTAAAATTTTTCATACACGTTTGACTTAATTTAATTTGCATTTGCATTTTCATTTGATACCATTACAACTTCATTGCAGTTTAGTTCATATTTTTAAAATGTATTGTTAAATGTGGTTGGCATTGACAAATAAACAATAAAATGATAAAATCAATGAAAAATGTCTTAATAAGTGAAAAGAGCATGTATCTTTTAAAATATTCATTCAGAAGTTTATTTTATCTTTATGGTTCACTCTGAAATGATATTATTTAGTATAGATAGTTACAACAGTTTACACGCCAGAATTTAAAATTATGCGCCTTTCTTTTCTTAAGAAATATCTAGAAGAAAGTAAGGTAAGATTTACGATAAAGTGACCAAAACAGTTTTTATGTATGTACATTAAAACAGAATCACTTTTAAAATTCTTTGTGTATTATTAAGAATGTATGCAATAAAGTTAATTTTTAAGTTAACCTGTCGACTACACTCACATGTGAGGCTATTAAGATGTTTTATGGTGAAGGTATAGTGCAACAATTTTACTCAATGAATAAATTATGTAATTGCGTACATTTTGTTCAAAATCTTTTGTTTTAAATGCCTAATTAACCCAGATTTTAGATAACAATTCATATTGCAAGATTTTAAAGATTGGGAATAGCAGTTCTGTATTTGGATTTGCAATAGAAACAACTCTTTACATACATTCAACGATATTTGTATTTCTGTAACAGCTGTATCGAATAAATTTGTTGTAATTTCCTCTAATTTTATTAGGTACGTTGCAAAACACTTCGTATTAAAACTGGGACAACTTAATTAAATAAAAAATTAAAACGTTCATTAAAAGTTGAAAAATTAATTTTTATTACAGGTCCTCTTTAAGGGTCAAACTTTAAAATTAAGCATAAATTTAAAAAGTCTGTAAATATACTGATTATATATTTTTTTTATTTCTTATTTTTGTTATGGAATAAAGTCATCAAATGTCTTTCAAAATCAAAGCCATATTTAGTTCGTGCTTTAGAGTAATAGTTTTGATTCTGTGAATTCTATTTTGATCGGAGATAATAAGTATTTACAAAAAAAAAGAATTAGGTATAAAATAACCTGCAACAACAAACATGAACTACTCTAATAATATGCCTATACAAATCGAATAATGTTACACATACTGTTTTAACAATGGTGATTTTGACTTGTCAAAATGTCAAGATTAGTAATAGGCAAACTAAGTTTTTAAAAATTTTTGAAATATTTAAAATATACAAACACAACACTCTCTCTTTTAAGTGAAAATAAGAGTTTATTATAATAATTAAAAAATAGAATTGATTTACACGGTGTGTGCATTTTGTTTTTCTAAACTGTTATTTGTTAATTAATGGAATGCAGCATTTGCGGTTTTGTTTGTCCGATAATTTGATGAAACAATTTAATTTCGTCTAGAATCTGGAATAAAATGATTTAGTTCATAACATAAAGGCTGGCTTTTGATAAAATCTATTATAAACAAACATTCAATTTATCTCTAATTAAAGGACGAATCATTTTCGTAAGATGTCAGATATTTTTAGATATTAATAAACTTGGATTCCCATCCTTTCTTTTCAGACAAATTCAGTTAAGTAATAAGATAGCGGCTGCCTATTTCAGCTTTTAATTATTAGTACTTACATTTTAATATAAAATAAGTATGATATCCTTGTACTTAAACGCAACATAAAGAATTCATTTTCCTATAGATATCATAGTATATTTTAATTAAAAATATGTTTTCTTTACATACTTCTTTCGTAAAACCAGTGACCAAAATTTTGCAAAAAAATTATAAAATATTACCGACAGCTAAAAATTTTTAAGTAAATAGCTTTTAAAAATTTTGACTGTGATACAATATTTTGCCAATATGTAAACGATAAAGTTTGTTCAGGTTTTGCGAAAATTAAATAAAATCATTCTAGCTAAAATTTAAGCATTATTTGAAAATGTGAAATAAATTATTTATTAATGTGATTAATTATTTTAATTCTAAAGTAATTAAAAATTAAGTAATAAAATTATACCTATTAATAAAGCAAAAATGTAAAAAAATAGCATGTTATCAGTAAGTATATTTCTGTTTGAAATAGTTACCTTACGATACTTTTAAAGTGTGCTCATCTGAATCAATATCAAATGTTTAATTAAATAACTACAAAATAATGACTACTAAACTATATTGTTAATTTGTAATAATTTTTAGAATGTATACGTATTCAAAAAATGTCTAAGTATTTCCGGTAAAACTACGCACAGTGACGGTGATAGAAATTCAATAAAATCATAAATTGTTATTATGATAATTAATAAATAACACAGTGAAAACGTAGTTAAAACCTAAATAGTGTAATCTTATTCTTTATAGAGCCAATTGACTTTAAAAGAGATCAAACATGCAAATAATCTGACACAGTCAACCAGACAGTTCTCAAGGTATGTAACAACAATTATTCATTACTCCCACAATATTACAACATTATTACCTAGTCTATTTAAGCGTATTTCAAGAGACTCATTTCTGTGAAGTTTGAACCTGGCCTCCACTTTCTTATTGTTACATTACGAAATTTCGGATTTGATAAATGTAGAGTAACCCTAAAATAGTCACGTGTCTGTGTATAAAAGGTATCATTATAAAATTGTATAACAATTTTATGCCCTATTTAACGCAACAGGTTCCTGATTTCAAGTTGGCAGGTTTTGGCGTAAACATCTAAACATTCGCATGCTTTATACTTGCTTCTTTATTTGTTTTTAATTTTGATTTTATAAATAACGTACACATCTAGAAAAATAATCACTGATAAAAGGTGGTTGTGAACTGAGTTTTACAGTGCTACCTTAACTACTGTCTAAGAAATGTTAACCAATATGTTGGTTACAAGTGGTGATAATTACATCTATAAAAACTGATTAAACCATTCAGTTTATCCAACGAAAATTTACTTTACATACGTTTTAATAACTTTTTCTTTCAAACATGCAACAATAATAAAAATTTAGTTGACCCGATTGCTAACCTGAAATGTGGCTATATAAAAGTAATCTATATTTTGGTGGACAAAAGGTTACGAAATTTCATCGATCATACTGACAATAGAATTTAGTTTGTAAATTTAAGCATATTTCAGTATTCGCTGTAGATAACTATCAGATTTACCTTGATCTGTGAGAATAATGAGTATACACATTGAAAATGATCAAATAATCACGATTTTGAAAAAATTGCAATAGGAAATTGTTTCAAAAGTAAGCTTCTATGGCAGGAATGTAAGAAACTGAGTGGTGGGAACCTTATAAATTGGTAAATTAGTTTGCGTGAACCATTACAATAGTTGTATTTAAACATGTCTCACATGTTAAATTTCAACATAAAGTTTCGTTTTATTTAATTAGTGTGTGTGCGTGCGTGTTTGTATTATATTCTAAAAATCATCAATGTTGAAGAGGTTTAATGTTAAACTTCAATTTAATTATCGTGTTTGTGTTCAATAAGTATACTTGAATGAGGAAGAGGATGGAGGAAAGTTTTCAGGTATTTTTTTAATTGTAAAAAGCTAAAATTGTTGTATACCGATGCAATTTATAAAATTACTGATTATGAAATTTTCTGCTCAGTGAAACATATCTGGCAATACATTATTTTGTTATTTATTTTTGGTTATTTAGGTGACTTTTGATGACACATTTATTTATTAATTTACATTTAATTAAAGTTGGGTATGGCATAAATATAATCTGCAACAGAAAGGCTTTCTGTTCTCTATGAAGTGCCTCGAATGAACTTTAAACTCTATGCATAAAATAAATACCATCAAAAGCTCACTATTAATTTTCTTCTCACTTAAATTCTAAATAAAATTTTGTGATATTAAAATAACTGACAAAGTTTTGCTAAGAAATATTGTATACCTACAAATTAGGACCATAAATTAAATTAAATATGGCAACCGATAAGCGATAAAAAATTAATTTCCAAATTAGGGAAAATAATATTCGAGTACACAAAATGAATTAAAAAAAAATAAATGTACAAATATGTTCATAAATGGCAGAAGGTTGGCAAAGAATCCCTATAGAAAATTAAATGTAACCACATTTTTTACTTTTTTTTTAATTTGATGAACATAGTAAGTAATTTAATGCAGAATCAAGTGATATATTTTATATTGTTTGCCCATAACTGATGCCGTTTTATATTTTGATTAACAAACAAAAATTTGGATTACAAAATTTTATTACGTCGAATGTGCTAAAACGAATTCATTTGGGTTCCTATCATGATTAGATTTGGAAACTTTTGTTCTATTGAGACACCTTAAGGTACTTAAGAAAATAAAATTATTATCACTTATTATTTTAAGTAAATTAACGTTATTTTAAATTTATAACAGAACAGTAACAAGTTAACTTTCCTTTTAGTTTTTTGTTTCAAAACAAAAATATCTTACCAATTATAAAAATTAATCAAAATTTTCCGTGGGAATACTTAAGAAATTAAAAAAAAAACTTAAGTTATATTTTGAGTGGTTTTCATTTGCTCTTCCTTGTGTCTGAGTTCCATATAAAGGACCAGAGAGGCCTGTAAACAATAATGAGTAAGTATAAATGATCATTATTACAATAGTTTTATCGTACGTAGGCGTCCGTCGCCGCATATTTCACTTCTTTTTCCGTCAAAAGGGAAAGATCCCATGTTATTTATGCAGATTTTGCCCCACATTAAAAAAGTTTTCAAGAATTGAAGGTATATAAGTTAGTTAAATTAAAAATACAACTTAAATAAAATATTGTTGTGTTAAAGACAGTTTTTACCTCGGCGTATCATTTCAGTGTACAAAAGTTTAATTTTTGTATTTTTTTCATTTCATTTTTCATATTTAATGGAAAAGTATTAGAACTGTTGTGTTTCTATAATTTATAATTATTTTTAGTTGATTTGTTGAAAAAAATTAAAATTGAAAAAATGTAGTTTATTCTGTTATTGTATTTTCTTTTCTTTTGTTGGTATTAGTAATCATAATATCGTAATAAGAATCGATGTACGGTCAAGTATATTTTAGACTTTTACTCGTAAAGTGTTATCGACAAAAAATATATAATTTCATTTCACTGTTTGTTGTTTTTGACATTAAATTTGTTGTTTTTAAAATACAATTTTACTACTGAGCAACTTTTTTAAAAATAATTTATACTGTTGTGGATGACACGCAATTTGCATTCTTGATAATGGTGTACCTGTCTGGTAGAAGTTATAATAAAGAATATTTTTGTTGATTTTCAGAGAAAATAAAATTTAAGAAAATCATAAAAGAAAATCTGGTTGAAACACAAATGCAAAGGGACACCTGTTTTCTACATTTTGCATGCAATATGTAGTAACCTAAAATATAGTCAAATAAAAATGCTTTTGTAGAAGCAAATATTAATTTTAAATTCACAATTATTACGTTTCTTTTTGTAGAGAAGGTTTACATAATTTCTTTTATATTATAGGCCGTATTTTTCACTTTAAAGAAGTTTACAGTTCAGAGTTTTTCATAAAACGTCTTGAAACTGAAGCCTTTATTGTTTGCCCAACTTTGAAGCCCAAGTTTATTAATTTTACGCTCAATTTCTTTGTTGTAAAAATTAACGAACACTGAGCATCAAGTTGTACTCTTTAATCAATAAATTTGTGAAACGAATTTTATTTATGGAACAATTTTATGTGAAAATGTCAGCTTGTGTTTTTTAATAAAATTTATAAATCAAATATTCATCAATATTATTCAAATTCGATTTATATTCTTTCTTATATTTGGACTAATGGTGATTTTATTGGAAGAGGTACGCATGAATATCATTGTTGTCTATTGATTTTTTTTATGGACAGCTCCCCAAAAATGTTTTCTTCAATGCAGTTTTGATTACAGATTGAAATCAAGCATCGATGGCAAGGATACTTATCAATTATTATAAGTTTGTTATTGACATCTGTGGCGAGCCTAGAAGAAAATCAACCTGCTGTTCTCTTGTCGCCTCGTAATTTTAATCCTCATCCTTACGAAACAAATTATAACCTTGGAGACTCTGTAGGGATAAATAAAGTAGGCCCAGTTCTGTTTCCACCATCTCCAGCTGAAGAAGACAGAGCTGTTAATAGTAATGTTTTGACCATACAAAGAGAACGTATTTTCAACCATCCAATAGATAATCATCCTTATGCGAAAGTGGCAAGAAAACATAAATATAAATTTCCAGGAAGATTTAACGATCAGGTATTTAAACACTTTTGTTAAGTAAGTATATGAAAATTCGAAAATGGGTTTTATATTAGGTATTTCGGTTAGTATTATTATTTGCTTCATGATAAAAGGACAAATTTAAAAATATATGCAAAAAGATTTAGATATTCTTTTTTGTTCTAAGCAAAATTTCTAGGTGAGGACAATAAAACAAAATTTGTTGATTCATTCATTCATATTTAGATAACTATTATTATATTGATTAGACTCTAGTTGATGTTTTTGATTGGTCGATATTTTTCCTTTTTATTTTATTCTTCTTCATTGGTGACTGGAATTATTTTATTTAATCACTTGTCAAAGAGTAAAGATTTCTAATAAGAAGAGACATTTAAATATTTTTTTCCTTATTTATTTTCGTACTTGAGAAACGTCATTAGTGAAAATTAAATTCTAGAAGATGAAACTGCCAACAGTTAACACGACTCACTCGCACAGAAACATATCCGTGTTCCGTGTTATTAATAAGATACTTTAAATTTGACGTTTCTATTGTGACTTACAAATTTAAATTTACAGTTTTCTTAAGGCGATTTGGTAGTTTGAATTATAAATTTTATTTTGCTATTCCCGTAAATTAAAAATTGGCCACCTCTGTTGACTTGTTTAGGTTAAGAGTAAAATTTGATAGTTGGTAGGCTATTACAAATTTTCTTCAAAGACTTATCTTGATATGAAGTGGGTGTCATAAAATTTAGAAATATATTTGTTTAAACGTGTAAGGACAAACATTATCCTCTTCACTAATGATTTAGCAACGAGAAAATTTGGCCTACATTCATAATCAATGTAATCAGGAAGAGGACACAAAGTGAAATGGAATTGTGTTATAGAAGAACGTGATGGACATTTATCTACGATAAAAAAACCCTCATGTGTTATTTCAATTTCTTTCGCGTTTTATTTCAAAGGTGTAATATAAGCTCCGTCAATTTTTTTATCTGAATTATAACTTCATTTCGTTTGCTTGCCATATCATTTATGTGTTTCCGCCAATTTAAGGTGCTTTCTATAATTTTACAGATTTATAATTGTATCAAATGATAGATGAGTTCTTTCAAAATTCATTTTCAAGTTATTTGCTGTAAACCAGCCTAATATAAATAAACAAGTGAAGCCTTTTCTTTAATAATTGAATGTAGATTATGACCTGACACATTCAGAAGAGTTTTATTTAAAATAGACGTTTGAACACTTTTATTAAAAGAACTATGTGGATGTAGAGCAACGAATTTCACTCCTAATAATTATTGTTAATTGGATGCACCAACGGCTGAGCCTTATATCACTTTTATGAATTATTTGCATAATAATAAGGCGTATGATTCTATGTATATCTAACTTTTATGATTAATATCGGCAGCAATAATTCTAATTTACGAGCTATGATTATATTAATTATTGCGCCTGTCATGAATCTGTAAAATTATTGCATATCAAGGCATTTGGCTCAGCAACAAATATTATTGCGTCAATAAAGAAACACGAGGAGAATAATGACATGTACGAGAGATATTTGAAATTCTAGGCCTCTATGGAAGAAATGTCCTCAACCATTGAACATACTGCAGTTTAAAACCTGATTCTTTACACGTAAAAATGTGAAATATAAAGCAGATCTCTCAATTTATCAAATATTTTCCAAGGAGTGTAAAAACAGACATTGCGAATGTTATTATTAGCATCTCGAAAGAGTTTCCTTTATTTTTATAACATTAAAGAATACATTAATATTCAGTAATCTAGTTAATGTCTTAATAACGGTTATGAGTATGTTATAAGTTTAACTGTTTTAAAACTTCATTAAGCCTCATTTTTCTCTTTCATAGATAAAGCAAAATTGCTAATTATTAATAAACATTTAGCTTGTTAATTATGAATTGGTTACAGACATGAAAATAACAGATTTGCAGTATAACATTTTTAATTTAAATAATTTGAAACGTAAACCAAACATAAAACTTCGTTATCTTCAAAGAAAGAAATATATTTTTATTTATTTATTAAATAGAGCTGAAAAAGACTTCTTTATGATTTACTTAGCCTTGGTGCAATGACACTGTTCCTCCTAAATTTAATTTTATGAATATAAAATGTTGATAATTATATTTACATAAATTTCTTGAAATTGTCATAATCATATGCATACGTGCACGCGTTGTGAGAAAAGATGATGGAATTGCGTAATAATTCGATTACCTTCTGTGTTTTCATTGCATTCTGGATCAGTTATGTAGAAATACCATGATTGTGATTATCACATTCGTATTCGCATTTGCATTTTCACACAATTGTCTCTTATTCATACATGTGTGGATAATTTTCAAATAATTGGGTCAAGTAGTATTTGCCTATTAAAAAGACGTAATTAAAGGTACATACCTGAAATTTGTAAGTAATATGCCACTTACTTCTTTGCAATTAGTATCATAATATAACTGCTTTCATTTACTACAAAAAAAATTAATTAAACCTATTTAATTTAAAATAGTTCGTGCTTATAGTGAGCATTATTAGATTTCAAATTCCTTTAAGTTTCCGTTACGAGTTTAAACCTATTTAATTTTGTTGGGCTGTTAGGTCATGTAGAGAAATCCTAAAGTGAAATTTTTTAATATTTGGGAAATGCTAAAGGCGGCTTAATTGGATTTAAATGAAAACCATCAACCACACCAACCACACTGAGAACAGTGTGGTTGGTTTTACTAAAACACATTACCAACTTTATCCTTATTGTCAGATCACATTACATAATAGGGAACTAGGGAACTGCTAAGTTTTGAGTTTATGTGAATTACAGAAAAAGTAACTGTTTCTGTTGAATGAATGCCACGTTTATTTTAATCAATGTTAGGGAACTTGGTTCAACCATAGCACAAGTTTTCGCAGAATAATATCGCTAAATGTTTTTATCCGGTTTAGGAGTGCTGTAATTTATTTGAGATTCAAAATTAAATTTTAACTTCAAATTATGTGCACATCCTCTTTTTTTATTAGAAAAGTTTAGATCCAGACGAAGTTGATTTTGCAAATGCAATGGAAATTACAATACTTAATGAAAAAATCTAATTTTAAATCAATTTTACACAAAAATAAATAAAATTACATATAAGAAATGTATTTATTTTATCTCCAAAACTAAATGTTCATGAAGGAATTCGCAACATTTTAAACTAACCTATACCAGTTGGAGGACAATAAAGATTTTGACTGTATAATACTCAGATTAGTTTAAAACAGACTGTAATTAAAGCCCAGTATTAAACCCGATCTAAATAAAAATGATCTCATATGCACATATCTTAAAACTGAATCTTAGCTGATAATTATTAAATATATTTGCTTTGTTATTGAAAACAGAATAATCTAAAAAATATTAATAAACAGCCAAATAGTATGGGAACAGAAATTATTTCGAACATAAAAAAGGCTATTACTAGTTTCTAACACTAAAATAACAAGAATTCCTATTAAAATACAGTATAAAATAATTCATTCAAAGATGAAGAAAAGAAATAAAAGGAAAACTCTAAGGAAATGATTAAAACATTTAGAGAAAAATACCAAAAAATTAGAATATGAAAAATAAAACTGACTAAGAAAATGAAAGAAATGGAAACTAAAAAGTTCAATGACAAGAAAAAAATTAATAACATAGTATATGATTGATTAGAGACACTTTATGAAGAACATTTAAGGGGATATTTGAAAAAATTGTTATACGAAAAATTCGGAATAAAGCATAAAATTAGTGTATAATTTGGGCAAAAAGAATAAAAAAGGGCTACTAGTTGCAATAGGATTGTTAAAGCAAGAATATAGATGTAAGAACTATCACCTAAGGATGTGTATTTGAATTATTATCTGATTAGAAAAAGAAAAAGAAATCAGAAAAAGGCAGTAAAAATAGAAAAAGAAACCAAAAACCAAATAAAAATGGATGTAGAAAACAGAAAAAACAAATACAGGTATGTTTGGAATTAGAAATTGAGGGAAATCAAAATTTTAGAAATGTTCAATAAAAGAAGAAAAACGGTGGGAAGATGTAGGTAAAGGAAAAATAAAATGATTAAATATTTCTTAATGTGGAGTGTAAAATTATTGCTATTTTTTGATGTTTGATTTAGAAGCTCTCACGTCATTTTAGCAATAAATATATTCAGTTACAATAAGGCGAGTTACAAATTAAATTTTAAGTTTACAATTCCACATTTAATTTTTCCGAGTGGTTGAATTGATAGACATAATAAATAAAATACAAAACTCTAAATTATTGGCATGCTCAAACAATAACAAATTAATGTTCTTAATGTCTAAGTTAAAACTACAAGAATTCTTCATTTGTTTTCAAGAGAGATCTGTTGTAGTTTTCAAAAAGGCTCAGAGTTGGATAAGTGAGTTTGGAAACAGCGGTATCAGGACATATTATTGCAGCATAATGTTAATATTTTATTAAGTTTAGAATGCAACTTTTTACAATTATTATAATTTCATTTTAAGATATTAAAACAAGTTATAGCCACGTTCTTGTTTAGCGTGGAATAACAATGTAATCAGCTGTCAAACCTGCTAACTTTGGTTGAAATCGGTCTAAGGCAAGCACATAATCAGGAACTTCCTACAGCATTATAATGCGAAAATTTAAAGGATTAGGTAACTCTCTCGATAATCCGATTTTGGTCACCCATAAAGTTTTAGAAATTTGACACGTCTGATGACCCAACAACAGACACAACAACTGCTTAGTAATAATTTAAATAATCCAGTATTTTTCATTTAGACTGGACGAATAATTGATAAAACGTTGAGGCGGTCATTCAGCCTCGTTAATTTCAACCTGAACGCGGTTTATTCATTAAAATTTTACCACAGTTATTCTGTTGGTTGGAATTAGTATATTTATCTGAATTTACACGGACTGGAAGTAAATATAATCTCTCCCTTTTATTCGCCAAATTAAAACAAATACGGATATTCAACTGTAAGAAAAAAAAAATTAAATTTACAATTTCAGTGGAGTGTAGGTATTAAATTTCGATAAACAATAATATTTAGTGTATCAAGAATCTGTTTTTCGTATTTATTTATAGATAGATTTTAATGAAATTTAGTGGGGCTTACATAACCGAGAAAAGTGACTAAATACACTAATGAATTAATTTCTATAGCCGCTAGGTTGGTCAGAAGTGGCGTCGATTTTTGAAACTCAAATGAGACGCCTTGTATGTTTTATATTTTAAAAATGCATATGACATTCTAAATTCGACGAAATTGTCAGTTTGCATTTTTGCCAATCTTGCAGCTCAATAGAGTCAGAAATTTTTACAAAAACTCATTTTATGACCACCGAACAAATTATTCGTAGATATAATCTTCGAGATATTTGGATTAAATAAAACTAAATGTACCTGCTTATGGCTATATTGTTTGATTACCTAATAATAAAAATGGGAGTTTTAGTTCAGGCCCTAAATAGATGGAAGTTATTTTCTTTATACTCACAATTGAAATTATTCACAATTTAATTGCGGCGTGTAGTTGTTCTTATAGAATCACGAGATTAACGCAACGATAAAGTTTGATAAGTTCTCAAATTGAGTCGACTGATTTAAAAATTAATGTAATTGAGTGGTTATTATTTTAGCGCACGAGCAT